>VXAL01007232.1:1614-41389 GCA_013399475.1 Chauna torquata | reverse complement strand
AAAAAAAAAAAAAGATTCCCTGCCCTATAACATCACTATTAGCAGCCTATTAGCAGCAATGGTAGCTACTGTCCAACATAAACCACAGTAGTCTTAATGACACATTGTTTTTAAGGCTCTCTTACAGGGCATCAGAAGATCTTGCTCTGCTTATATTGAGATGGATTTTAAGGCAATTTGCTGCTTCCATATCTTTTAAAAAATAAAAGAATGTGAAGACTGAGAAACATAATGGAAAGGAGCTATTAAATAATGTAAGTTTGTGTAGTTAACCTGTTTTTGTTTGTTTGTTTGTTTGTTTTAAACCTTTGCTTTGTTCATATTTGTTTCAGCTCTCAAAGCTTTAAATTTGCACCTTGGAGATAGAACACAATTTTACAAACGTTGGCTGAAGTATGTCATGCCATTTGCCTTTTTCCGATTTTATAGCGTAATCCCTGGACTAAGCTTTTATTCTTTTCTGTTATCTGAAGATTTTCTTCTCTGTTGCCTGCTGATTAATTTCCTTCTACGAATACCCTGGTTATATAGTAGGGCACAGAAGCACTCAATTTCTGGTGGAAAAGCAGAAAATTGAGCGTGGAGTTGCAAGAGGAAACTAGGCAGCAGAAAGTAAATCCCAGTGTTTGAGTCTGTCCAAAGGTGACACATTCTTTATTACCACAACTACCTTTGGCTCTTTCATGAGAAGGAGAGGCTAGGAATTTGGATTGCCATCTCATTTAAAAATAAAGCTGCCATTGATAACATAGGAGCAACAATGAAGAGTAGCCCTATGTCAGAAAATGAATTTATATTGATGTGGGTAATGAGGATTATGTTCTGTGTATAATCACTGTTTCCTGCAGCAGCTAATTGTGTCTTGTCTCTCATTTAAGTATTGATTCAAATCAACTCTTGTGTAGTGTATGAGAAAGTATGGATGTAAAAGCCAGGTTTGTTTTGGCTCAAATTCATGAACAAGTTCATGTTGCCTGTTTTTGTTTCACTATTTTGCTATAATATAGCAAGTAGCATGGGCTATATACAGTAGATAAGAAGACAACTTCTGCCATTTTATCTGTTGATTTGATATCATTCAGTATCTGTTTCGTGTTATGCTTTTACAAAAGTAAGTTGAACTGTGTGTGTTTCAAAGTTGTCAAAGGACAAGTAGGTTTATTTTATTTCTGGAAGTAACATGAGTAAAACTGTAGACAGCCAGTAATTTCCACGTCTGTCAGTTGAAAGGATATTCAGAAAAGAGCACCACAAAAATCTGAGATCTGGAGAGCATCTTTCTAGTGAAAGATTCAGTGATCTCACTGTAATTAGTTAATCCAAGAGAAGGTTGAGTTGTCTTGATCAAGGTATATAAACTGCTGTTAGAGTAAAATACATTTTAATAATAAAGATCTCTCCCATAAAAAGCTCCAGATCCAGTGCCTGAAAGGTGGAGCGAGGCACATCCTGGCTAGGTGGAAGGCATATCTTTCCGATGGCAAAAGCAATCAGTGGTAGGAGCAGCACGCGGATGGGTGCCGTTGAGCTTGCCTTGGTTGTAGCAAACCTGGTCTTCTGGCGGCTCAACTGTGAGCAAAATCCAGAAATTGGGTCAGCTGGTTGCAATGGTCTCTTGTCCTCCATGTCTGTGATGGGAAAGCTTATGTCACACTACTTTTAAGTACCCTTACATACTTGAGAGAAAAATTGAAGCAGAAGAGTTGTTCACAGAAGGAAAAAAAAGCCAGCCAACACCACCTTTGAGAAGGTCAACTGTCCATTCTGTAGTCAGGATGGTCTGTATCTGCATAATTTATCTAATTATTTAAAAAATATTTCATTGATTTTTTTTTTTCCACAGCAAATTAATTACATTTGCTGTGATGAGACATAAAGCATAAGTTACCTCCAACAATTTGTGCTTGGAACGGCTGTCAACCCTTCCATGCCTGTAAACGTCTGTATACTTCTGAGCTTTCACCACTGTGAGTCCTGAATGTCACATGCAGCTTAAACGTGGTAGACTTTATGGAGCAAGTCTTTATTTATTTCCCTCCAACTTTTACCCACATGACCTCTTATTAACCACTTTTTCCATAAAACTCCTAAAAGGAGAGAAGACGGAAGCATTCTCTTCACAGGAGTGCACGGAGTTGGAACAAGGGGCAAGAGGCACCAGTTGCTTCAGGGAATTTCTATCTGGCTATAAGAAACAAATGATTCACAGTGAGACCGATGTAATGTTGGGGTAAGCTGCCTAGAAAAGTGGTGGAGTCTGCTTCGCTGCAGATATTCAAGACTTGGCTTGACAGGGCTTGGATAACCTCATCTAAGGCCCTACTTTCAACACAAGGTTGGCCAAGATGATCTCCAGGGTCCCTTACACCTTAGAATTTTCTATGATTCTGCAAAATTGCATTACTGGCTAAAGGTAACCCAGGTTTGCAGGGGAGTTCTTGAAAGCTGCACTGGCTCATGTTGAATATATCAATGGGATGTATTGTTCAGTAAATTCAATTTAGTGATGCATTTAATGAGAGAGAGATTCCCCTCTATCAAGGCATTTGAATTTTAAGAGTCAGATCCTGGCTTGCTTTTGAGTATCACAGCTGGCCAAAGACTTTCTGACTGAACCCCTGTGCAGTGGAAAACCTTGTTTTGTCAAAAACTCTCTAAAGTATGCGTGTCTTGAGAAAGATAAAGTATTTTAAATTTATCAGAATGGCATGACCCTATCAGAGTTATCTTGTCAGAAGGAAATTAAGTCAATTATTATGAAATTATTTAATAGTAGATGACAATATATAAAGTCAAAGTGGAGTATTCTGATTTTTGTCCAAACAGAATGGTTAGACTAACTCAAAGTGACACCCAAGTCCTGCAAGGAATTTTGCTTTTAAAATATTTTCTTTCCATTTCAGACTGAAGATCAAGTTGTGTTTTTTGTTGTTGTTGTTGTTTTTCTTTTTCTTTTCTTTTCTCTTTTCTTTTCTTTTTTCTTTTCTTTTCTCTTTTCTTTTCTTTTTTCTTTTCTTTTCTCTTTTCTTTTCTTTTTTCTTTTCTTTTCTCTTTTCTTTTCTTTTTTCTTTTCTTTTCTCTTTTCTTTTCTTTTTTCCAAGTACCAGAATTTCTTGAGGAAATTTCTGTTAAACCTACTGTGGCACAAAACACCCACTGCTCCCTCTGCCCAGGCTGCTATGAGTGAGGGCAGGAGCCAGTGTCTCAGGAGGGTTTGTGAGGAGCCCGGTACCATCAGTGCTGTGCCTTGGGACCAGGCTGCCTGCCCAACAGAGCTGCATTACTGGACAAGCTTTTCCAAAGCCTCAGAGGGTGTCCAAGGAGGACTAATGGTTCCCTGAGCCAGTGGAGCAACTCATCTCTTTGCTATGGCATCATGCCTGTGAATTGTCTGAGGCAATAGGAAGAGAATGGGGACACAAGACAACAAATGAGAGCCCTGGTGTCACTGCTTTCTGGAGAAATCTATGGCCTGTTATACTGGAACCAAAGTGAATTAAAATTTATGGGAAAAAAGATCAATACTGCCAGGGACTGTTTTAAAGACATCTCAGAGAAGAAGGTAGCCAAGGTGCAGTATTTTGTCTAGACATGTTTCCTTGGCACAACTATAATTTTTTATTTTTTTTTGAAGTCTATTCAGCAGCATATATCACTTTCTTTTCCAAAAGTTTGTTGCCACAGAGATGCGCAAACTGAAAGCTGATTACAGCTATATTACTAAATTCGGAAGGTTAGGGATCTGAGACGGGCATGATGGCTTGGGTATTCAGAACAGCAGGCTACATCCAGGTCTGGAAGGAGTGGGTATGACACAGCTGGAGAAAATGGAGTTGCATGTTCTTACATCACTCTTGATGATCATTCCTGAAGATTTCAAGTGTAATGCGTTAAATCCTAAGTGCCAGTCGCATTTGGGAACAGTTTGTCACTGCCGAGGCTTAGCCAGTGCATCAGAGGAAACTTTGGCCATGCAGACCTGCAGCCTGCCTGTGCTGAGGCTTCCTGGGGAGCAATCAAGCATGGCAGCAGAAGGACACCTTTGTTCTTTGCTCTGACCAGCAGGTTCATACCTGCTCTCCTCAACAGCGGGCAAAATTTCTTCACACAAAATATATTCACTGACTTCTGCTAAATTTGCTCCACCAGGTTTCTTTAGCAGCTTTCTCCATAACAGCTGCCTCCTCCTCTCACCAAAATTATGGGAGGTGCTGCTATTGTTTTTGGAGAGGACAGGACAGGGCCCACAGTGTGCAATTTATACCTGTGCAAAACCAGTTCAGAGATGAGGGATGTTTTTGGTGCAGCTTTAGGACCAGTGGTGCAGAAGATGCACACAGAGGCCTTCAGCTGAAAGGAGACCAATGGTCAGCCACAAGCGAGCAATATGCCAGGAGGTGAGGGAAGAAACCTTGCACAGCTGGTGCTGGCTCTTAATTCAAAGTATTTCCATGTGAAACTGCTCATTTTCTCCTCACCAGCTCCAGGAAGCCACCAGCCTGTGTGCTCATCTCCTGTGGAACTGGCAATAGGTTTGAAATAAAATAGTCAGCATGCAACTTGCTTCTTGCATCCAACCCTCCTGAAGCATTTTCTTTCATGAATACCCGCTCTTCCTACCAGGTTTAGTAGCTATTTTTATTTATTTTTGAGTAAGATTTTTTAAGTATTTTCATTTTTCAGATCACAGATTTGGGGGAAAAGCAAGGGTTTCTGCTAGGGAATTGTAAGTAAAAAAAAAAAAAAAAAAGCCTCTATATTTTCCTAAATTAATCTTTTTCCTCTCATTTAAAATTTCCAAGACTTTTTTCCTGACAGCTGTTATACCAAACGGTGGACTTCTTCAGCTGATGTAATCCAAGACTTTATTCACTGGGGAGGAGATGTAATACCTATTTATCAGCCAGTCAATGAAGTATGATCCTTTGTTTGTTTGTTTGTTTGTTTGTTTGTTTTTAATGTTCAGTAGCCTTTGGGGGCTACTTTTCAGTAGAAATAGATTATTTATCTCCATTTATCTGTAAAGACTGGATCTGTACAGGAATTCTTGTAGGTCCAGCCCTACAGATTGCTAAATCATGAGGCTAATGTCATTTAAATGTTCAGTAGTCATGTAATAGATGTAATCATGACAGGGTTTTGGAAGATTCAATAAAAATGTGACTAACCAAAAGAAATTCTGAAGGAGAAATGTTTTTATTATGCGAGTTAAAAGCAGTTTTTCCCTTAGTATTTGGCAGTGCTTTGCTTACTTTGCTTTCATTTGACTTTTTGCTTCATTGTTCGCAAATACTCTGTGGATCCTCATCTGGCTTAGTAATTGGGAAACAACAGTTACATCCAGGGCGGTTCCAACAAGAATTTTATGGTTTGTCTCTCTTTCAATCCCAACTGTCCTAAAGATGAAGGATACCTCTTGGATCCAGACTTGAAGAAATCATTGATTTCTGGGCCTCTCTGAAAGCCTGCAATCTTTATTTTTCCACGTATACAACCTGGCTTTGCAGTTTCGTGATATGTGAGCTGAAATCCCTTTATTCTTGGTAGGGCAATAAACGAGAAGAGAAAATCTGCTGTGGTTTTCCTTATGCTTTGTTTCACTGGTTGCAGGCAGATGAGCAGTGAAGCAGCAACATTTAGCTGCTTTCCACAGCCCTGGGCCTGTTGTCTCTCCTGCTGCAGCCTCCTCCTCCAGCCCTCACACCCGCAGCCCAGAGCCCCTGCCAGAGCACACGCCACATCAGTAGTTAGAAAACATACGTCCTCAAAGACTTGCGTATTTGTTGAGATTTCTTTGTAACTCGAGTACAGACAGCCGTTGCTCCATTAATCAAACCCCTCTGTTTGACAGTCGGTAGATTTATGACACTGCATTTATGAAACCAAAATGCAATTAAACACAATCAGTCAGTTGAGCTGAAGTTTCCAGATACTGCTAGTGAAATCTTTTACAAACGTCATTAGAGCTGGGGCTTCAAGAAGCATGGAGTGAAAAAAAAGCTGGCATTTTTTCCAGATTGTTTTCAGTCACTCCGAAAAACCCCCAAAACTCTAAAGGTATTTTTTAAGCATTAAAGGGCCAAGAATCCATTTGCCATTTCAAATCTATGGGTTTGCTTTCACTCGTGGGGTAGGAGTGGGGGTAAAAGGAACACCAAATGACGAAGTGGGAAGTCACTACATTTTCATGGTTTCTGCAGGCACAATGTCTGCTTTCCGAGTGGAATAGCAGGCATGAATGGCATGTTCCTTCTGGGGGGGAACATTCCCACAATTAATTCATAGGAAAGATATGATTCCAACAGGGCAAAGCTGCACACTGAATTTGTAAACACTTTCTTAAGTAGCTTTGGATTTCTTGATTTCCACAATGTTTCTCTGTACAGCCATACCCCAGCAACTGACTACCAGAAAACACCAAGGAGTAAAAGAAGTAAATTTATTATTATTATTATTATTACTACTACTACTACTACTACTACTAATAGTAGTCAATGCAATTCTTTTTCCTCAAATTAACTGCAATAGTCACGTAATGAGTCCCAAGCGTTTGAGGTTTTACTCTTCCATCCATTGTATATCCTTTGAGGAGAAATGCTTAGTACTCCTTGAGGTTAGACACATTAACAAATGCAGTGTCAATAATGTTGTTGTTGTTGCTATATCTGTTGCAGCTAGAAGCATGTGTAAAATGTGCTCCTCATATAGTACAAAAGGGAAAGATACTGAAATATTAGTGCCTGTTCTCCTTATGCTGGCTACATATTGAGTTGATTCTTACATGAGAGATCAAGAATATATTCCTGCATGCACTGGGGGAGGGATGTCCCAACAGGTTTTAAACCCAATTGAAACAACCTGACACTTTTCTGACAAACAAAGCAGATTGGACTCAACTTCTAAAGCAATGAACAAGGAAAGGTTAAAACAACAACAACAATGACGACAAACAACAAAACATCTTTTTGTCTTTTCATATGATCTATGTGTTAGGTCACTTAAATCCTTTGGTGTTTCTGGCACCTAGTCCTGTGGTTGATAGTCTTGTTGAAATGACTCTAGTCATTTTCATAAATTTATTATTCATCCCATCTTTATCTGAACTTCTTCAGTTATGAATCTGCTATGGAGTCAGTAATCAAGACTCAACTTCAATAAGTAACAAGGATCTCGCTCGGCAAAATCTCAAGAGTGTTTGATGCCACTGAAAGTCAGCTTTTTGCCAATAGCTCCATGGTTAAGTTTCTTACGGTGCCGGAGTAATGCAGTGAGGAAGTTGTCTCCATCTCAAAATCCTCACTTTATGCTATTGTTTGAAAAGCAAAGAATATTTGAAAGGTGCAATGCTTGTTTTTTAGCACACCATTTTGAAAAACGCATCATGCACCAGTAACCTTCTCCTGAAGGTGGAATGGCCAGATGCATCTAGATAGCTGTAAGCATTTTAAATGCTGACACCATCAATATGCGGGAAATTATCACTGCGTATTTATCACCCATGTACTTGGCCATTTCATTATAATAATTAGTTACAGAGAAGCTTCACATAAAAGGAACATGTTGACCTCTTTTAAACACTCAGCCATCCCTACAGAAGCAAAATGCCCCCAGCTGTGTGGAAGATGCTCCAGAACTGACAGGCATGCTATTTCCTAGCTTGCATGGCTGTGGATGTCGCAGTCAGGAGTTACAGAAAGAAGCCGCCTTGCTGCAGCAATTATTGTTTCCCAGATTTAATAGGAAAATGTTGGTTTCTCCTGGAATCTTGTGGTAACTGGTACAATATGGTAAGCACGTCTGCTGTCTCTCCACAGAAGGGCTACTGAGAGGCTTTGGAGAAAGGCAGTAAAAGTCCAAAACCAAGTCCTTGAGAAGAATGTTGTTTATAATATTCACCTTCTCTGTGAATGCTTTCTCTGTCCCTGGTGCAGCACTAACCACCCACAGCTGCTCTTCCTACAGCAGCAGTGTTAGAAGAAGCAGCAGCAGCTGATAGGGCAAAAGTGTGTTCTCTCATATTTGCTTTTTCCCCCCAAAGGGACCCCCATCCTTGTTGAAGCTCCCCAAGTCACGTGTGCTTGACCCATGTCAACACTGCTGGCTGCAGGAGCAAGCAGCTTGCATCCTGGCCAGCCTGGCTGCCATTTGACTTCCTTAAAAATGAATCTCAATTTTATTTTAGAACAAATAATTACCTTCCAGTGCATCTGCAATATGATCTTCTAAAGACAGCTACTGTGTTGCCCATACAACCTGGACACTGCATGCTAGATTTTGGATTTGTTTTAAATTTGCCAATTATTAATTTCATAATGTGTCCCTCAGGTCCCTTATTAATCGACATGTAACAGAGGAGGTCTGGGTTACTGTTTATCACTGCCTTCAATACTTTGGCATCCCCTGAGTCAAATTTAGCTTTCAGGCTTCTGCTTGCCAAGTTAAATCCTTTTAGCATTTTTATAATCTCCAAACATACATTTTGTCGGACTTGGTCTCAGCAATTCAGTAAGCGTTTGGTGTTTGAAATCAGACCATGATGAAATCTCTTAATAGTCACTCTATGAAAATATTTTGTTTAAAAAACACTCAGAACTTAATTGGAATGAAAATACCAGCAGCTGGATTGTAGTTTGAAGCCGTAAGTCTGAGAAGCAGCTGGAACAGTGGGAATCAGAGAGACACTTCTAAATCTTCCTCTCCTTACAGGAACGTTTCAAGGCTGCTGCGTTTTGGCAGGCAATGAAAGCACCCACTTGAGTTTAGCCTTCTTTGACCAGTATCATATGCTGCTGTTACATCTGTCACTTGGATTTACAGATAGCCAAAGAGCACAAAAAAAGGCTCTATCTTTTCCTAAGTTTTATGAGGGGTCCTCTTGAACATGAAGTATTACCAAAACATCATTGCCATTACTGCCATATCTGAATAACGACATACTTTAGTAGAGAAGTTAATTTCTTCTCAGCTCTTGTAATGAGACTTACTGAAAGATATGATGTAAAGAAAGATTTTGGATGACTTGTTCATTGAATGAGGGCTTATTCTGTTATCTGTATTGTCTGGCTCTTAACTTCATCCTAAAACTGAGATCTAATTAAATTAATACAAGCATTCCAGAACTTGCTAGACATTTTTTGTTGTGTTTTATTTACATTTGGTCAGAGGAGTTATTCAAATATTTTGAGATCTTGTATACACACAGTAGTGTTCGTACCGTGAGTTCAGTTGGCACAACATTGCAAGTTTTCAGAGCAGTTCTCTGTCTAATTTCTACTAGATAAAATTCCTTCCACCCCAAGAACTAGTTGATAAGGATGGAATTAATTGCCTGGAGGTATTGTCTTCTCCTCATAGAGGTAATCTTCATCCACAGCATAACAGCATCTTGTTTGTATCTGGAAAGAATGGCTGTTCAATTTGATGGGTGTAGAACATTTTGCTTTAGATAAAGAGGAAAATGAATTTATAAAAAAAAAGTAGTTTCAACACTGATTCTGTAAGAGGTACATGCAAAAAAAAACCCAAAACAATGACAACAAAAACAAAACAAAAGCCACCTTTAAATTAATGTAAAATTATTGGAGCAGCCTTTAGATAAGTTCTTCTCATTAGATGTTTACTTTCAAATTACAACTAGCAGGATATCTGGATGCCTGATATTTTTTAAAATTACAGATATAATAAAACAAACTTGGCACATAATGCAGCAAAAATGTCAGCAACCTTATGAGCCTAAAAGGAGCCAGTGCACTGCTCCTGGATGAGGCATCCTGCTCTCTGCCAACAACAATGCAGTAACTCTGCTGAGGACTCTGGAAGTTTAAAAAGGCATCCAAAGCAATTTAGCCATGACTGCAATCCTAACAATTCTGAGAGTTTTTTTTACAGGTGGTGTTAACGAGTAAAACAAGTGATGCCAGCTGACAGTAGTTACAAAACTAAATGGTTAAGGATATAAAGCAGATTTCCAGCTTGAAGGAGTTGTCCCTATTTCAACTGTTATAGAGCAGTCTAATTATTCTAAGGTAATCGTAGCTATGAGAATGAGGAGAGTTGGAGCTAGCATGTTTTAAAGTAGAAGGGGAAAGGTTATCTCCTCTTACTCTGAGTCACTGCACCCTAGCCATACCATAAATCGTTTGTTAGAGGAAAAGATATGCTCTGTATATGCATTCTGCTTATTCTTTATCAGATGGAGAAGGCCTGTGGGGAAAGGGATTTTAGGTATCTTGACTGCCCTGTGTAGAGCAAGACCCAGACCCATGGCTACAGAGCAGGTATCTCCTTGTGGACAGCAGTGTGTCCAGTGTAAGCAGGACATCCTGCAGCACCGGATTACCTTTCAGGGCAAACAATTCTCCTGCCAAATTTGTCCCAAGGAGGAGAAGCTCCATAGCAAATATAAACAAATCATTTTAGGAGTTGTCAACTAATTCTGGAGGTCTTTTTTTTTTTTTTTTCCCAGTCACCTTCCAAATTTTGTATTATGAAGATGTCTTTCTGGACAATGTTGTAGACAAAAGGAGTCTGTCATCAGTTTGACAGTGTGAAATGGTCACATATCAAATGTAGATGTGAACTAGACCTGGCAAATATTTGCCAAAATGTTCTGTGACTATTTTCACTTTGGCCTTGTTCCCACTTCTTCGGCACTCGCACACTAAGAGCCCTGAGTTCTTACCATCTCTGAACATTTAGAAAAACAACCTTTAAAATCATTTGTTTCAGAAGAAGCTATGTTTTGTATTTGCCATGCTTGCATTACAGGTGCTTGCCCAGCTCTCCAAAAAAAAAGAGAGAAAAAAGTGAGTGCAGCACTTCTGGCTGCTTGCAACAGATGCTGAAGTGATAACGGGGAAGGGATTAATGGTGATAATTTTGTCTTGTAAACATAACACAAGACTAATTTTGAAAAAAAAAAGAAAAAGTGTAGGGAAATATGGTTGTTCCTGCCTTTTGCTGAACATGAACAACTCAAGAGAGCAGTCGTGGCAATTCTTAAATCAGTAGGTAGTATCAAAGGGGTGGGAGCTATCAGGTGAGGCATGCGAGTGGAAGAGAGGGCCTGGCCCTTTACAGCAGTTTTGCTGCCACTGGAGGAAGTTACTGTAGATAGCCTTTGTGTGCTTGGTCTCAAGCTGTGTTGAGGGCTGGTCCCCTAGGCTGCCCTAAACACTTGGAGGTGTTGGTCTGAGTGGGGCAGAACTGGTAGCAATGGCTGGAAAATACCACTGGGGAGATGGGGTGGAGAGCAGCTCTGCACGTACAAATTGGTGTCAGATGAAATGGCTTTGGCACAGAGCATCGAGCAGCTCTATGTATTGATCAGCTGCCAGATGTTCAAGGCATGGATTCTTTCCTGAGGTCAATGTTAAATTACAGAATCTCTGAATGGTTGAGGTTGGAAGGGACCTCTGGAGGTCCAACAGTTTAAGCATCTGTATTATCAAGGTAAATGAGAGCATCAGCAGGTATGAATGAATAAAAGAATGTAAATGAATAACCAAGAAGGTTGCATCAATACATGCACACTGAATGTGTAAGCTGTACTTTATTCTGTGCCAGCTGCACCCTCTTACATCATGTATCTAAGGCAGGATTAAGTTGCTGTTAGAGTTTCTGGTTGTGGCCATTTGATTACAAACTAATTCTGTCCTAAAAAAAGCAGTCTTTAACACAGACTGTACATTTAGGATTTTCCTCTGCTGTGAATATATCACGTAATAAGCAAATCTTTACTTCACAGTTTTTAATATAATCTCAAGCATAAGAGATTTTAAAATCTACTCTAAGCTTTTGCTATTGGAAGACAGCCTAGCAGGAGGCCTGTACATTACGCAATAGTTCAGGGGAGGTGAGATTATTGTTTTCAGAGACATTTTTAAACTAGCTTTTAAAAGTGCAGGGTTTGAGGAACAGTTCAACACCTACTGATGCTAAACTACTTGTAAAGTCTTTCTTGCATCTGTGATTCAATGAGCAAAATTATGTTTATGTGTTTCCTGGAAATGGCTAATTGGGAGAAGAAAAGCTCATAACCCACAACTGCCAATCTACTGGTGTCTTCTAGGTAGTATAATCAGGCTGCAGTGCCAGTCTGAGTCAATGCTCTCAGAAGCCATCTGCATATTCAGGGAGTGTAGCTGCCATGAGGTAGTGTTGCATAATATTCCCCATCTGAGCTTTAAACCCCTGCTACAAGTGATTTTGTGAACTCCTTGCCACACTGCTTTATTTCTCCTCATTATTAGATTTTTCTCCCATTTGTGCAGGTCTTTCTCATGCTAAAGCTGATGTTACATTAATTACTATTAGTCAAATGAGAAACACCTGCCCAGTGTGCTGCTCCACAGCAACATAACCAAAGGTATTTGCTGAAGGCAGGATGAGGTGGCTGTCAGGATGGATGCTAGTTCCTAGTGTCTTTCATAGGGTCTATTGTGTAATCAGGGATATTTAGGTGTTGGGGAGTCTTTCATATTTCTGGGTTGCAGTTGCTTTGATAACACTTCTCTGTAAGAAACTTGAAATGCCAGAGAGCAACAGAGAAGTCTACTTTTACTTCATTTATTATTCAGAAGCATTTCTCAGCTTCTTTCTTAAAAATTATAAAATAAAGAATAAACAAAAGCTATTTTAAGTTATCATTGAAATATGCTATTTTAACAGTTACAGTATTCACTGCAGTTTAGAGTAACTAACAATCAGTAGATCTCACACTCCATTTTAACATCATGGCAATCTGGATAGTCAGATGACCAAGGCAGAACTTTGAAGGCTGAGATACTCATGCAGAATTGGGGGTTGTGAAAAGCCTCTGCAGAGAGCAGCCACCCTTTGATAGGGGTTTTGGCGATAAAGTTGAGCAGGTGCATGGAGTTGTGTGGTTTGGTAGCTGCAGAAAGGTTGCAGCTGGGTGGCTGTTGGCTTAGGGGTGTGTCTTTGGTGGGATTGCCTTGCTGTAGGGCTGGGACACAGAAGGTAAGATGCAGTAGCAGCAGCGGAAGCTCTTGGGGAGTGGTTGTAACTGTGTCTCAAGCTGAGGTTGTGTGAGGTCTCCAGAGATGTAGCTCAGCAGGAGAGCAGGTGAGGCTGTAGCCTAAGCCTCTTTGGGGAATGGCTTCAACCATTCTGTGATTCTGTTTGCTTGGAAGGAAGATGTGGGGAGGCAGTTAGGATTCCCTGGAGCAGAAGACCTCTCTGGTAGCAGTGCTGTTTTCCTGCCTGCTTATGGCTGTGTGAAGCTATAGTGTGAGGAATGAGCTCAGGGTTGCTGTGCAAGCTGGATTTATGTGACTGTGGGATGGAGGGGGTGTGTGTCTGTGTCCTGCACCCTGAGGAGGATGCTGCAGAGTGTGTAGAATCTCTCTGCCTGCATGCTGAACGAAGTTGTTATAGGGATAATGAAGTAAAGGCCAGCTGAGCAAGGGGCATATGCCACTGGAAGGGGTGCCTACCAGGAGTGGCCTGTGGTCATTGGTCCTCCGCTAGCAGCAAGGACCTCCTTCTCCTGGGGTCACTCTACCTCTGTGTCATGATTCTTGCGCTTTCTCCTTGAGCTGACCAGTCTTTTTTTGTTGTTGTTGGTTTTTTTTTCCTTCTCTTTAACAGCAGAACAGCCTTGACTTCATGGGCCAGAAGATCTGACTCATGCCAGCTACCCTGGCAGCAGGGATGAAAGCAGAGCCCCAGCTTGGAGGGACTGCCTGGAGGAGAGGTCTCTGGACACCTGGCTCACATCTCCCCTGGGACCTGGACTGCCTGGAGGAGAGGTCTCTGGACACCTGGCTCACATCTCCCCTGGGACCAGCTCTGCCTCGCACTGCGTCTATGTCCACCTGCTCGTGAGGTGAGTGTGCCCACCAGTGCCTAGCTCCTCGTGTGAGCATGCTGCAGGTCTCTGCATCCTTGAGATGGTGCTTCAGCTTGCAAGAGCTTGACCTCTGTTTGTGTAGAGTGCTCTTTCTGCTGGGCTGCTGGCCAAGTGCCATGGTGCTTTTGTCTTGTGGCTCTTTGTTGTCACCGAGTAGGAGCTTGGCAGAGGGCTCGTCTGGGGTATGGAGTAGCCGGGCTTTGTGGTGCCTGTTTGGAAAGGACTCTTGAAGCGTTGTGTAGAAGTATCTCTGTGAAGTGCGAGGTATTGCCGAGGCCCAGGGCTAGAAAATAAATACTCTGGATCATGGACGGCAAAAACTGTAACATCTGATAACTTTATGTATTCATATCAGTGAAGTGATCAAACCCTCTCCTCACACCCAGTCTTTCTCTTTAATGAAAACTTAAGAAAGCTGTGTAAATATGTATTTTCTTATGAAAGTTACATAAAATAGATCTTCTTTTCTTCTTGTGTATCAATAGTATTATGTTTCTAAGCTCCTATCAGTTTATTCCTCTAACTTCTGCTGAAGTAAAACTGAATATGGAGTTTGATAGTCACTGAAGGGTGGCCACCATGGCAGCTGGTGTACTATTGCAATAACAGCGGCTCTAGTCTATTCACCAGGCTGTTCTGTGAAACCATGAACAGACGGCAAGTGATCTTACAGAAAAGCTCATCTAATCTGTTTCTGAAGGATGAGGTTATAAATGTTGATATTGCCAGAAAAGCATTATTCCAGCTAGTCAGAATTTACAAGTAATCAGGCATCATTTGGATCTGTTTCTTTGCTAAGTCAGATTTTATCAATTTGTAGTTTATGGCTGCATTCTGTTATAAGCTAATGCTGTGACATGCTTTCTAGGAATACATACAAATACTTGTTTTCACAGGTTAGGTTGCCTAGAGCTCAACAAGCCATCCAAAGATGAGATGTCTTGCAATTATAAACTCTAGCCAGTATTTAATTTCATGTTATGCTTTATTTGTATTACATATATCCTGCCAGCCTGATCCTGACTTTAATGGCTCATTATATTCCAATTAAATTACTATTGATTCCTCACTGGGAGGAGTGACAGCAGATTCAAACCCTTTGTATTGACTTTTCCTGCCTACACAGCATTCTAGAGGGAAAATCAGTGCTCGCTGTGCCAGTGCGATGAACTGGCCACATCACCAGGGCTTTGCGCAGCGCTAGTTCCAGGTTGTGCCTGCTGGGACACAGCGCCGAGGCTGAGCTCACCGTTTTGTGGCCATGGCCATACAGCTTTGTGTTTGGCCTCTGCTGGCTCCTGCGGAAACATCTGATGTCCCCATGGAGGGGTACGTGTGTGCCCAAGGGCCCTAGCTGAACTTTCCTCTGTGTTTGTTCGGGTGACTATAGCAGCTCCTGTGCCGTGCAGTGCTAGCCAGAAAGGAAGTATTTCCTCATTAGAAATCCAGATTCTGTCCTGAAGTAACCAATTTTGATCCTGCGCTGTGTTACCTTTGGTTAGTGATTGCATCTGAAGTGCTGCTTTGTGAAGCACATGCCAGGGTAAGAAAGACCTGCTGTTAATTAGGACCATAAACCGTGACTTCTTATTTTGTGGTGGATCTTTCTCACAAATTATTTAAGTGAACACAGAGTTCAGAGAATTAAAGTAATGATTCCAAATTTATTGTAGCAACCCCAGTACACTGCAGTCAGTCCATGTAGCTTTGAACTGCACTGGGAGGAGGCTGCATTCATTCTTTGCTGTGACAAATGGATATGAAAACAGGAACAGCAAATTTATGTTCCCTTGAGGACCAGGCGTTTCTGCTGCAGGCAGCAAGGCCCATGCAGTCAGTCATTCTGTCCCCTAAACCCACCCCGTAGTTTAGAGGCTTGTGCACAACACAAGCATGTTAAGCAAGTCTTTCAGCTTCTCGTCGAATCCAGAGACTTGCGCAAACCTATTAAACCCAACAATTCTGGTGAAATGCTCAACTGACAATCAAACCATCTAATGTGCTCACTTCACTGTGTAATTTGGTAACGATATTTCAGTATATAACTAGGGAAGTGAGTGGGAGCATGTCTGACCTCCTGGCCTCACAGCTGTATTCAGGGAATTGTATACTTCAATGATTTCTTTTATACAAATCTGTGTTTAGTTAATTTTAGAAATAATTATTCTGAGTTTTCACAGAAATGAGTCAAACTCAGTACGTTCCAAGCTGCAAGCTAGCAAGTAGGCTTTTTCAATAATGCTGAAAGAACCTTATTTAACAACCTTATTTTTGTCAGGATATAAACATTATTTATGACTGTCTATCCTTATCATTGTGAGTATGGTTAAATACGTCATTTTTAACCACAGCTTTGCTGCCATTCTTTGAGTAATATCCCGTGATATAGAGCTTCAGTGTGTTGTTATATTCTGATGTTGATTCTCAAATACTTTAAGGCTGAGAGGCTTGGATGAATTATTCTGAAGTTCAAGTTTTACTTTTATGCTGCAGTGAGGCATCAGATCGGCTGACAAGTGGTTCCCTTTGCACTTGGGTGGTGTATAGTCTCCTCACTCCTGTCAGGCTTTCTTGGGAACCTCATTCTGCAGAAATAGATCTGTACAATAATTGCACCTACTTCTTGTTTTCAGTTTTATAGCTTTTATCACTGCACTAACGCAAATGATAGCATTGCATCACGCATTGCTGCACCAGTGGAAGTGGTGGGCGATGAACAGGGGTGCAGGGAAGGCTTGTGTGTGTGGAGGGTGTGAAAGTAGGAACCTCTTAAAAGGGCTTTGGTTTTGGAAGATGCCGGGGCACTGAGGCCTCAGTCTGAAGGCAGTATTAGGCAACATCTTGGTCAAGTCTTCTGCCTATCAGATCTGCAAGGTGAAGCATGTGCTTTGCCCAATTACTGGGGCATTCACAGGCTATTCTTGAGGCTGGGAGGAAACCAAGAATAAACAAACAACCCTATTCATCTTCAATATTGTCATATTCTTGATACATTGCTTCATACGGTATGAAGTAAAATGAGACTGTACAAATTGTTTGGGTACAAAAATTATCATTACATAGTCAATAAATCATGCAAGGAATTTGATATCTGTATACTTAATCTAAATATGTGAACACTGGCAAGATAAAGGTCATTTTGACTCCATGCCGACTCTTGAAACTGGGACAGTATTCAGAAACTTGAGTTTTCTTCATCCAGCTGCGTACATGTGCCTTGTTATCTAATACTTTAATTGCTAACTAAACAGTGGGTAGTAGAGAATATACTGTTCTGTGTCAATATTTAAGCAGGACTTTACTTATGGTTTATTCACCTGAGAGAGAGAATTTTTTCTTCGTTGAATAATTGGGCAAAGAAAAAGCAGGATTTCAACTTGCTCCTGTGGTCTGTACTTACTAGACAAATAGAAAAATATGCAAGGTATTTTTGTCACCCACATCTTTCAGGTTCTTTTCTTTTTTTTTTGGAAAGCTCAGGAGCTGTTGAGACCTCAAAAAGATCTGGGACCTTTCCCCTTCTTTCACTTCCCAATAGATGAGGCAAATTAAACTATCTGGCTTGTTTCTAATGGATATTTGTCTAAACTCCTAAAATCCTTCTGCAGATGGGATTTGCAGATGTAATCCTGTCTCCTTTCCTTCTCATCGCTTTGTAAAAAGCTGAGAATGTGGGTAGGAACTTCTGTAGGCCTGCATGGGAGAAAGAATGAAGCTGCACAGATTTACACGCAGAAATCACCACTGCTGTCTCTGCCCTGGTCCTGGGGGCTTTTCCCAGAAGTAGTTGTCACTTAAAGTCTAGAACTTGCAGTTTTACATGTCTAAAAGCCTGATCCCTAGTGTGGTAGAAGATGCCACTCTATTACCATAAAGCCTTAACAATTTTTTTTTGAAATGACAGTTAAGGTGGAGGTTATAAAGATGTTTGTTTTTCTTCAAACTGAAGTCTTCCACATGGGACAAGCAGCAATGTGAAGCTGTGAAGCCTGCCACATGCAGAGGCTTGGTTGGGATAACTTTGCCTGGAATCTGTTTGTGTGTTAAAAAGAGCTGTTTCTTTTTAATACCTTGTTTTCAACCAGCTGTGATAAGATTAACAGACCATGTCTTGAGGAAGTTACATACTTTAATCATTCCTTCATGCTTCCTGAAAGCATCTCCTGAGTTGATCTCACATCAAACTTCCTTTCCAAACTGTGAGTTTAATCCATGTATCTGCTTTTCACAGCTTTTCTATTGCACTGGGACATGAAATAAATAGGTAGCAAAATGATGAGAGGCAATGGGCACAAACTGAAACACAGGAGGTTCCGGCTCAACATGAGGGGGCACTTCTTTACTGTGAGGGTGACCGAGCACTGGAACAGGTTGCCCAGAGAGGCTGTGGAGTCTCCTTCTCTGGAGATATTCAAAGCCCGCCTGGATGCCATCCTGCGCAACGTGCTCTAGGTGATCCTGCTCGGCAGGGGGGTTGGACTAGATGATCTTCAGAGGTCCCTTCCAACCCTGCACATTCTGTGATTCTGTGAAGCCCCTGTATCAAGGCACAAAAGGGATATTCAGCTGTGGGTGTCTTTGTCCTATGAAATAATACAACATTGCAAACCAAATGGAGCTTACTTGTGGCTACACTATGCATCTCAGGACCACAGAAACCAGGAATCTAGATGCCAGACTGCTGCTTTTAATACAAATCTCATTATTAGTTTAAGACCTGGCTTACAGCCAGGTCTTTATATATATATTAAACAGAGGAAACATGCAAAGAGCACATACACCATAGCTTAAAGCTACATGAAGATAACCGAAGAGAGAAAGAAGAGGCAGATTCTGAACAAAGAACTTTTTCTCTGCAGAAGAGGTGCACACATGCCATGCCTTTAAATTCTCTGCCATATCTGACCAGGCTTGTTAAGGAAACAGACTGAAACTTGTCCACAGATCTCCTGGAGAATACAAGACCCTAACTATCCTTGCAGAGGAAAATTGGGAAGGTCTGTTACTCAGAAGAGTGTCTGTGGTCTAAATTGCTGCTCATGGTGCATGAAAATACAGAGGGAAGTAGGGTGAGAGTTTGATGGGCTGTGCTTAGCAAGCAGACCAACAGTTATCAGCCTTTTGCTCAGATCTCAATTTTCTTTCAAGGTGAGTTTTGGAAACATTTTAGCTAGTTTCAAGCTGTGGCAAATCTCTGCCTGGCCTTTGTTTGTAAAATAGATTTTTGTCCATATCCTGTCTCTAATCCAAATTTTCCAGTAGTTCAGAGCAATTCTTACAGACACAAGTCCAATGCAAAAACAATCCCAGAACACTGGATTTAAATATTTAATTGCTCTATAATTGCTTCAATTCTTATGTGTGTTTCCAGTAGGAGTACTTGTTGGAAGGGTACTATTTATTTTGCCAGGACATTACCTTATGGCATGAAGAGGATCTAAACTGTGCAATGTAGTAGTTGTTTATATCCTCATAGCAGATAACACTGAATTCTGCAGTTTAGTGTTGCTCAACATGAATATATAAAACATCTTGTCTATTCTCCCTATCTCTCATATTTGACCAGCTAAAGTCTGAAGCTAAAGCTGGATTTTAGATCTTTAAAGTGTGTTTTCAAGGTTTTTGTAACAATAAGCATTAGAAGACACCTTTTCTTCTAATAAAACCTGAGGTTCTCATATGACCACTCTAAACATTGATGCTTTTGGGGAAAAAATATCAAACACTGATTAGAATTAGGAGTATGGGAAGTCATCTAAAAGGATGAAATTAGAAGGAGATTTCCAGACGTGAAAGAAGAAAGTTTGTCATGTCATAGCTCAAAACTGAACCAAATCCAAGCACTTTTCTACATAGGTGCATTTTCTTTGGGATTTGCTAAAAATTATAAATCCAACATCCAGCATCCTGTCAGTAATTTTGACCTTTTGTAGGAGAATTGATGTGTGGAGGCAAGAAAGGTTCTTCCCAGATTGCCTGTGATAAATGTTTGGACACAAAGCAGTTTTTGTAGAGTTGGGAAAAGCTGCTTTGCTTCTAATCCTAGTACTTTCCTTCCCATGTTCTCTGTGATATCTTGCATCTTAAAGTCAGTTTTTGTCTCAGTCTAGCAGACCTTTGAAACACAGGTTATAAGAAATGTTGTTCTTTCTAATGCAGTTAAATCCGTGCCATTTTAAATTTCCTATGGCATTAATTTTAAATGTGATTTTTTGGGTCTTTCCCCACTTTTGCTTATTGGCAGGCTGCAAAGAACCACATATTACACTGTGCCAGTTGTTCTCAATCATTCTTGTGACAATATTATCCCTGTAATATGGCCAAAGCAGAGTCTATGTCGATTATCTTATGCTTAATTACCTGAATTACAGGATATAAAATGTATTTTGAGCATTCAAAAGTATGTAACCAAATTATTAAGCTGTTTTTGTACTCCTCTCCATTTTGTCCTTCTTCGTGGTTTGTACTTCTGAACTATTTAAAAAACAAAAGTGGAAAAGAAGCAGGAGATTAATGTTTCTATGCCAGTTTGGATTAAGACATATAATTTGTAAGAGATGTGTATGGTCTTACTGCTCCTGGTGTATGGAGGTATGTGGATCTAAATTTACAAATGAGTTCTTAGCTCCTGGAAGAGACCTAACTCAAATAAGGATCCAGAGACCCTAAAACTCCGGAGATGCTACTGGCTAGATGAACGCTTCAGCGCAAGGATTTCTGGAAATCTTTACATCTGTCCTTGCTTGATTTGTTACTTGATTAGTAGACGTGCTATGTCATTTGCAATGCTAACATCTACCTGGGGATAGCTTTGATAGAATCTCTCCAGAGGTCAGTTTTGGTATTTTTACTATGACAAAGCCAATAGATGGTTCAGAGTGGCAGTTCTAGCATTGGCCAGATTATTATACTAGGAAAATTATTAACATGATAAGACTGTTTAGGGCTAGTATACTTCTTGCCAAGTAGTCCCTTAGAGTCACTTTCCTTAACTTCTACGCTATGTCAATAAGTAATTGTACAGCTAATGACATGTTCTTCTACATATGTTCACAGTAATGTTCTGCGAACTTCTTTATGACACTTCATGGTACTTTTTCCTCCTTTTTCCAAATAGCAGATCTGAAAGCACTCTCCATGAGTGCAGAATTCTTTTTCTAAACTACTGCTCTTTATCTTCCCTGTGTGTTACAAGCTGTTCTTAGGTAGTGTATTTCAGATAACGGAATTTAAAATAAATAGTTTAACTTGCAGAGTCTATCACTTAAAGCTAAAATCATGCCAAACTTTGTGTTTATTTGAGACTTTAATCAGCCACCTTTGCATTTAATTGCTATTTTGGCAGTCTGGAGAAAGGAAATGGAGATTTTTAAGAATTTCATATCAATGTGAACAGAAAAGAATTTGAGATAAAGAAAATGTCTCTTTCTAACTCAAAGATGCTCTGTTTGCTTTTTTTATGAAGCTTTTTATGAACATCAGGTTTTTCAGTGTGTTTTCTATTTTTATTTTTTAGAAAAAAGCTTGTTAGGCTTCTTTTATAATGGCTTTATGCAACATAAGTAAATGATGTACTCTGATTTAGAGCATGTCCTGCCTAACACATCTCACCTACCTAGCACTTCAGTGGACCAGCTTCTTGGAAGGCTTTGTGGAGCTCTGATCTGCACTGAAAAGTAGTAAACCTGGTAATCACTTGCGTAGGTAAATGTACCTGTATGTCCCTATCCTAGGTGGTGTTTCCTACAGTAGACATGCTACAGCATCACTGACTTTCACCTCACTGCTTAGTATCATAAGTACAGCCTTGGCTAAATGCATCATTATCTAAAAGGTCTGTCCTCTGCCCATTCATCCAGTGAAAAGCAATGGTACAATTGTTAATCAAGAAGTGACTGTCTGTCATTAATATCCACTATACTTTAAACTTAAGTGTTGGAAACCTCAGAAGCCACTATTCCAGTTGCTTATAATGCGCTCTTTGTTTTCTGCTTGGCTTATCTTTAAGCACAATACAATCTTAAGGAAGCACACCCGCTCCCTAATGTTTTGCTTGGGAGTCAGCAATGTGTGCTGCAGAGTATTTGGGCAGTCGCAAGTAAAAGCGAAGTGTATGTTATGAAAGCAGGAGGGGCAGGGGACGGTAGTGGTAGGATGCAGCGCACTCTATTCAACTTTAAGGGCTGCAGATCCAGGCTGAAAACAGATTCTGACTAAAAAGTGTGCAGCTGAAGTCAAAAAGCTCAACTAGCAAATACAAAAATCTTGAGCTTGCCTTGTTTGATGGATGGCTTTTTCAGGCTAGTACACCTTGTATTATGAGTACAGCCAGTCTTTTAAAAGTTCAGCAGCTAAAGTGAAACTAACCATTGTTCAAATACTTCTGTAATGAGAGTATCTTATTTACTTTGATGGTTTTCCTTCCTAACAGGCATGCTGTTTTTTCCCTACCTTGCAATGATTCTTATTCCTTTACAGCACTTCTAAAAATGGCATTGTTTCCTTGAATATTCTGTTTTCCTTGCAATTTTTTTTGAGAAGTAAAAAGACTTTCAAGAAAGTCCTAGATATTTTTTAACCTAATGCTAAGTCTGTTAGTACAGAAGACTTGACTTCATACACAGCTGGGTTGGGAGACTAATAAGTAGTCCAGATCTAGTATGTACTCATATATAAGTGTGTGCGAGGAATAAAAAGGTAAGAGCAAAGTACAGTGTCTGAGGATCCTGATCTTGCAGATGTGAGACAGCATTGTCGTGCATCTTGCATGTGGGCAAAAGTGGGGTACTGCAGCCAAAAGCCTGATCTGAATGTGGATCCAAACTTGCATGTGTATGAGCATACACCTTCTAAGGGCTCATCTGTGAGAGGATAGCAGCCTACTACTACATTAATTACTGGAGTTACTTCCCTTCCCCCCTACCCCCAAGATGCTTAATCTCTGCTCTGAACATCTCAGTGCTGTTCAAAACCATACGGGATTCTCCATGCCTGCAGTTTCTTGAACCATTGCTGATGTCCTGTTCTATCTTGAGTGAAGCAAGTTTGAGACAAGGGTGTTTTTCTGTTAACTAAATAACCATTATTGTTTCCCTGATATTTCTTAACTGAAAAGGTTAGCCCCATTGTTTCTAAAGCAGTAGCATATGAATCTGAAACACAAATTCTTAATATCAACAGCAAAAAATTATGATGTAGTCAAGCACTTGTCATGACGAATGGAAAAATAAACAAGTTGTTCCCTCAAGACCTCTGTGCTATTTAAACCTGAATGAAATATTAATTGACTGAAATAATCAGTTTGACTTTGTTGTTGTTGTGGGAATGTTATTAGAGGTCTTCCTGAAAAGTATCTATACATAAAGTACTTTCTTAAAAAAGTACTCTAATTTAGAGATTAAGCATTAAAAACAGTTTCTTTAATCCCAGTTTTACACTAGCTTAATATAATTTATTTTTCTATCTTAAAAATCTTACAGGAATAAAAAGATGGACTTTCTTTTGTTTCTAGTATCTCATACCTCCTCATCCTTTCTGGAGAGGGAAAGCAATAACAGGAGAGAGAGAAGAGAAAACCTGAAACCAGAAAATGGGAAAAATAACATTTTTCAGTTTTTAGAAGCCAAGCAGAAGTATTTTCAGCTGAAATTGAAGTATTTTATTAAGTGAAAAATGAAAGGAAAAATCCTCAAAGCAGATCTGTAGGTGTTTGCCAACTTCTTCCTTATGCAGCACTGTCTGCTATGGGTACAGCAGTACTTTCTTCTTTTCTTTCCTAGTTAAAAAAAAAAATATATATATTTTTCAAGACACGGAGCTTTCATTTGACCATCTCTTTTTGAGTGTGTTCTTTCTGCACCTCTTCTGAGGGTGGAAATATTACATAGAAGACTGCAGGATGCCCCTGTCTGTGCAATATCACATACACTCTCTGTTAGGGCAACCACTGCTCCAGTGCAGGGCTTCCTGGAAGCTGGATGGACTAGAGTCCAGAAAATCTTAATTAAAAAAAAAAGTTTGAAAGTATTTTATTTTGCTGCATTTAAAAAAAATTCCTTGGTTGGCAGAGGTTGCCTCCTGCCTTTGTAGTTCTATCATCACCTCTACAGCTTTTATATTTTTCAGGGTTTCTTTTGTATAACAATGTAGGAAGGGATTTTTTTCCCCCTCTAAGTCTGTTATTGCTAAGTCTTATTTTGACTATTGGTTTAAAAAAAAAAAAGCATTCCTTTAGGAAAGGAAAGATATGTGTACTAGATTAAGTTAAATATTGGTCCCATACCTTTACTCAGTTCTACGTGGACCAGCCCTAGTAGACCTGCTGATCTTTGTTGGTCTCTGTGAAAGTGTGCTCACTACAAAAGGTTGCCTGTGTGACAGAAGGGTCTGTACCTGCTGGTTTGCATGTAGACCTGCATTTGAATGGTTTTTAATGTTCTCTCGTGATGTTTTGATTTTCACTGTTTACGCCTATTTCCCTAAAAGTGATGGTTGTATTTCCTTTGATGTTGTCTTCTACTTGGGTCAGTACAGAAATAATATTTTGCCTGTATTATTTTCATTGACTAAATGAATGAATAAGTAAAAGAGAATCTTGTAATGTTCCCATAATTAAGTCTCTGACCTCTGAAAGCAGTGCACTTCTGTGCATGAAATGACGTATTTTCTGAAGTGCTGTAGCACATCAGGGCTAGTTTTGGCTTCATATTCTAGGCTGTTTCACATGCAGAAACTAGCTGGCCTGAAGCTTAGAAACATCTTTGAGCATCAGCTACTTGCTTTGTTAGAATAGCATCCATCACAACGACGTCAGGGATGCTGTGGGGTGGTTTGTCTTATCTTCTCTCTCTCAGCAGTCATGTGTTCTCATACCTAGACGATTGGCTCATTAGAACAAGTGTGTTACTGCTAAGCACAAAAAGACAGACGCTGTTTTTTTTTTAAGACTTGAATTTATAGCTCCATGTTGTAATCAGGCATCACAAATTCTTTCACAAGCACTATAAAACAAGTTTTCTCATGAGAAGGAAACAAAAAAAGTAAAAAGGCGAGTATGCTGTCGTCCATTAAACAATTGTGAATTTCTAGTTTAATGCAAGCTGAAGGGGAAAAGGGGAACTAGCAGTAAATCATCCGTGCAGCGCTCAGCCATAAAGTTTCTTGAGCAGTCAAAACTGCCAGGACTTGTTTGGATGACNGGTGGAAGAAAGTTTATAAT
Source organism: Chauna torquata (assembly GCA_013399475.1). Taxonomy (NCBI): domain Eukaryota; kingdom Metazoa; phylum Chordata; class Aves; order Anseriformes; family Anhimidae; genus Chauna; species Chauna torquata. Next base: position 16,298 of record VXAL01007232.1, on the reverse strand, counting down.
ACAGCTGCAAACTTGCTGTCTCTAGTGTCACTGCTGTCTACATTACGTGGTAATGTGCTACAGAAACCTCCTTCTGTTTCAAAGGTGATATTTTCCTCTCTGACCTTGTTTTGAGATGATTTCAACCAGCCCAAGGAGCAGAAAGCTGTAATTGTCCCAGCACTGGTGCGTGTTGGTTGGGTCTTTACAGAGAAAGGGGGAATTTGATAAGTGCTGCAGCAGCAAAGCCTGGTCCAGTGTGGTTGGGGTCAGGGAGAGAGACTTGTGGGTCTATCTAGGGTTTGGATCAGGCCCTGAAATACTTTGACTACAGCAGAGGCGGTGTGGGCTGGTATGCAAATCAGGTGACTGATCAAGGGATCACTTTGTGCTGAGATTGGTAAGGAGAAGGGTGCCAGTCAGCTTGGGTGACTGGTTGCTCTTTGGGCAGCCTATCTGCTGCTCTGGAAAGGCTGCCAGCCTTTTGCACTAAATCATTAGATCCATCAGGCTAATGCTAACACATTCTTGCTTATCTCAATCAACAAAATTTGATCAAAGAACTTCATCACTGTAAAATATACATTTTTTTTAATGTAAACTGCAAGCTGCAGTTGAAAGGTTTATTTTCAGTAGGAGGCAACATTTCTACTCAACAATGCAGTGATGTGTCAGATATCAGAGAAGGTAGCAGGGAGCAGATCACAGTAATGTATGCATACACTGGTGCAGTGCTCACATAAGCAGATGGCCGCTGCATGGTTGAGCTATGCAAATGCTGAAGTGGTGTAAGAAAAATACTCTGCAGAGCAGCAAAACTAGCCCAGACTAACTTACATAGGGCACCTGCAGCATAACTGCTTGTCTGTCATAAATCTTAACTTGGACAAAGGTTCTTCCCTCTGGAGAAGGGGGGAAAAGAAAGGTATTCTACAGAGGAGTGAGGGGGTGAGTAGCACGGAGCACAAATACAGGACCACACGATCACCGCCTTTCCTCAGCAGCAGGCATTAAGCTATGTTATTTAACTCGGAAGGGCTTTCCAGAGAACAGATATTTCAAGTAAATGTTTTCCCAGCATGTATTGTTTGTTGATATAAGTCAACTGGCAAGTTAGGGGAGGTTAAAATGTGTGTTTTGGATGAGCAACTTGTAAATTTGACTATTAAGTTGCGGTTTGGGGGGGAGGGAATTGGAGGAAACTAGGCCTTAATCAGGTCTGTATTCCTCTTTCTTCTACCAGTTCTTTTTTTCCCTCACTTTCCTGTATGAAGTTATAAGAAAGGCATACAGTACCCTGAGACCTCTGACTAACACTTAAGAGATGAGTATCTTCTAAATTAAATAGAACTCCACATGACCTGTCTCTGTCTTAAATTTCTTAATAGTATGAAATCTACCCTTTAAACAATCTTAGACCTGTGGTTCTCCATTCTCCCCTTAATCTAAGGTATGATTAGAGCTTAATGAGCCCTTGTTCATAAGTCTCCTTTTTTTAATTGCCACAGGTTGCTCTTGTCTAGATATGATCTTCAGTTTTCTATTTTTTCTTGAAACAAAACCCAAAATAATAGGATGCATACTTGCATATTATGTTCATATATGCTATTTTTTTTAGAACCACTTTCTTTGGAGAATAATTTAATATATATTAACTTTCTTTATGCCAAAAACAATGGACTTCTTTATGCTGAGCAGTACTGATAACACGATATCCGTTACACAGATACACCAGGGTATAGAAGCCAAGAAGCACTTTTCATGAAGGAGGACATCTGAGTCCAGGAGACTTTGCACCTGAGGAGATGCAGTGAGAGCAAGAGATAGCACTCTTGTATTCACTATGTTTTGCTACGCAAAGAGCTCAGAAGGGCTCAAAATATCGGCCTACATGAGTGAAGGCTGGTTATCTGCCTTATGTTACTTACTGAAATCCAGGGATGAAAGTATCTAGGACCCAGGGCTTTAAGAAAATGAACCTAACAGAGCAAAGACCCAAATTCTGATTTCAGCAACATTTCGTCTGTTAAACTAAAGACTTGTAAGTCAGACTTTGGATTTAAAAAAAAAAAAAAGAGAGAAAACCTATCAGTTATGTCTGTGCATCTGCTTATGGAGCGCAGTTACAAAAATTTCCTGTGGATCTATCTTCCAAATCACATAGCCTCTCTCAATGCCTTTCTAACCCAGCTTAGACTAGAAAATGAGAGATGAGAAACTTCTGGAGGTGGTATATGATTTTGCATGACAAAATAGCTTTGCTAATGATGTTGAATCCCTGTGATATGTTAATTATAAACCGTCAGCACCCACATCAATCTACCTAAATAAATTCCTTAGGAATAGATTACGGTGTGAAGCTGATTTTCTCCATACTGGCATCAGATCCTAACACAAACTGTCCAAAGTTCAGATACCCTTACAATGCCAGTATAGCTGGGACAGATTTCTATTGTATTAACAATAACGTTACAATAATGTTAGAGGTTCCAGCTGAGACTGGGGCTGCACCGCTCTTGGTAGCGCACAGGAAAGTTTAACAAACCCAGTGATACAAGGTGCCTGTGTCGGATCTGGGAAGAGCAGTAACGCTTTTCCGAGTTCCTGTCTGGTTACTTAATTGGAAGACAATATTTTTCAATATAACGTTTACTATTTTGAATAATATTCAAACTTTAATGTACAATAGCTGCTCACCTGGATTATGTAACTTTCAGCTATGCTAATTTTCCAGTAATTAGAACCCTGAGGGCTGGATACCATCTGGTTTCCACAGTTCCTATCACCTTAATATATAAGGGCACAGTAAAAAAAAAAAAAAAATCTCTAATGGGATTTAAGTGCCTATATCTTACCATTAACACATTCAAGGTGACTCCTTAGATTTTTTTAATCTCTTTCAAAATATAGCTAGTGTGCTATCCTTTTCTGTCTAATCTGTGCCATATCCTGAAAGGTGACTTAATGATGGAGAAGGACTCAACAGATTATGCTTTAAGCCTCAATACATGACTCAACAGATAAAATATTCAAAAACAAAGCAATTTCTCAGTGTGTTTTCACTAGGTTAGCTAAGTGGGGTGCTGAGGCCAGTGAAGTTTTGATTTCAGAAGATCAAAGTGGAATGTGTGGCTAGCCTGTGGAACGTGAAGGTGATGCTGAAAAATTGCTTAGATTGACTATACTACATATCTACAATTTACTTAAATATATTTGGAAATCAGAATAATTGGGATTCTCTGGAAAAGAAAGCTCTTTCAAAAATGTTGTCTACTTTTAGTTTTACAAATTAGTGCTAACCTTGAATGTCCTAATATTACATGATTCCATGGAACAATTACACTGGTAGGTGAAAACTGCACAGAAGAATGAAGCAATTTAAAATGTGTCATTTGATATGAATGAATGGAGAAAAAAAAAAAACGTCCACATTTAAGATCTTCTGAAAGGAAAACCAGAGAAGCAACATAAGGAGGTTAAAGGAATCTAAAAATCAAGGAATTAATGGTCACAGTAGATTACAAGGTGAAATAATAGTAAATGAGATCCACAAACAGTGAGACAGCCAGAGAAGAGCGATGCAAAGCCATTAAGAATAAATAAAGCCTTTTCACTCTTCCATTCCTAGAGCCCCTCATGCTTGATTGTCTCTTCCCTTATAACCTACTGATTCTTCCCTCTTCTAAACGCGCTCTCCATAATCACCGTTATTTCTTTTTAACCTTTTAGGCGAAAATGTTCAGAGAAGAGTCATATAGATCTCTTTGATGGTTGGTAGTATTTGGAATAACAGTAACTCAGTACTATATCATATAGGCACGTGTATGTTCATTCTTCAGAAGAAAGAAAGGTTATGCTGGTGTGACTCTTATTGATTTCATCACTTTGGATAATTCAGAAGCAGCAGAATTTCCCAGTAATTTCTTTTACTGAGTCCTACTTTAGAGGTTGAAGGTAAAAGCTCAGTACAAGAGTACAAAGGTGATACCCAAGCATGAGCCTTTTCAGACCAGATTCAGGGGATGGAGCCTGAAAAGGTGTGCACGTGAGTCTCTGAAAATCTTCGCTACAGGAAACAGGGCTGTGAAATGGCTGTGATGGCTTGTTTTTGTGTCATAAAGTGAAAACTTAATGATATTCTTTCAATATCTAAAAAAAACATACAGCAACCCATTGGCTGGGTGTTTATACGTGTATATTTATGTATAGATATTTATATTTCGGCTTGTATGATAAAAATAGTTCTTTTTATTGCTAGTTGCAGATATTTGAGGTATTCAAAGTATTCTTTGCACTGCTGGTTTTTAAAGTAATGCTCAAATTGTTTACACAAATTACTGATAAGGCCATGGATCTTATTTTCACTGCTTGCTGAAAAATGTAAATCTGTTAGAACTACTCACATTATCTGGTAAGAAATTAAAAACAAACAAACAAAAAATCTGCCCCCATGTTCCCCAATCACTGATGAGAAAAGGACCGAGAATACTATGATATATTTTGCCAGGCTTTGGACAGATAATTGGACAGATGAATGTTGTATCCATAATGTTGATAATACTGACCTACACAAAAAAGCCGTGTGCAAGCAGCTTAATTCTCTAAGTGGGGTATAGTTGAAATCCTGCAAGCAGCCTGCCATATGGAATAGAGCAGGGGTATTTAAAGAGGATCTGCACCTGGACACTCAATGCTATCTGTCCAGAGAGGAGAGCAGAGCTGCAGCAGGCATGTTTGAAATGCTCAGCCTGGATTGCTTTGCCCCTTTAAGAAGAAAGTCTAATTCTGAAGGAATCATAGCTGGGGTGCATCATAGAAAGGTTGGAAAAGATTTGCTGTCGTCATTTTTGTTCTTATGCCCAAAGACTGTACCAAATAAATCAGATTTTTTTTTTCTCTGTTGCACTCTTGACTTTCTGGATCGAGACAGTATTCAGCTCAGGTTGCAGACAAATAATCTCGATGGGGTTGCTGAGAATCATAAGCATGATTTGTGTTTGGGATGGAACCATTTCAGATTAACCGACGTGGATGTAGCAGATAGCTCACTAGTTACTAATTACTGTGATTCACGTTTACAGATTTTAGTTTCTTGATTTTTGTATTTTGATTTCTTGAACCTTCACTACTTCTTGAGCCATCTCGATGACCTCATCAGGCTTGCTCAGGAGGCAAAGCACTCATTTTTAAGGGTGAATGTTTCACAGACCACTCTAGAGAGTGGAGTTTCAGCCATTTCTTGTTTAAGTAACTTGGATTTTGTGACTTGAAACTGTTGGTCATTTGATATTTTTTCATGGCAGTGACTGTATGAACATAGAAATAGCTTCTGTCTTGCATCAGTGATGAATAAAGAGCACAACACAAATTAGGAGCACCGCACTTCATGTGGTGCTTTATTTTGCAAAATAGCTATGGGGGTAGAGCAGCTCTTCTTTAGGAGGAGTGATGTGCTTTTGCATTTTGTCTGATGCTAGTTGCTTTCCCAAATTATATTAAAAAAAAAAATTAAAAAACACAAAACCCCACAATCTTGTCTAAGAGCTGGCTAACACCTGGTATGCTGTGGCTTGTAACTTCCTATTACATATCCTTCTGCTGGTCAGACTGGCCACGTCCAGGTGCTAGCAGATGTGTAAATAATCCAGTGATACCATGCAAGGCTGTAGAGTCCTCGTACCTTATACGGATGCCTTATATGTGCTGCATCAGTACTAGTGCAGCACCTTGCTGACAGATTGCTGCTCTGATGATGGGAAGAGGTCATGCGTATTTCTAACTCATAACTCGCCCGATGAGAGATTCCGGAGGTCAAAAGAAGCAATTGCTGCACTTCTGCTTTTCCCAGCATGTTCTCTCTCTTTGAGGACAACTTCCTAAACAACCTTGCTGCTCTTAATGAGAAAAGCCCAGAGTGTTTACTGTAACCTGCTCTGAATTGTTAGCAGCTCCAGCGCAGGCAGAGCGCGGGGGCCGTCGAACAGAGCCCGTCCTGTGCCCAGAAGAGATCTCTCTGCTGACGTGGGCTGAGGTACAGAAGCAGAGCAGCGAGAGAGCGGTGCTAATGAAAACACTGCAAATGAAACGTTAGTGTGGGGTGGTGAAAGAGCTCAATTTTATTTTGTTTTCACACATTAGGTTTTGCTTAGAGCAGACAAGTACCAGGGAGAGCGTTCTGAAAAGAGGCTTTGTATAGGAGCTGGGGCTCTATCCATCAGATTTGTCATTTCAGGAATGCAGCCAGATGTATTGACTTACTAGCAATTGCATTGGTGCCATCTGGCCTGCTGGAGGCTGTATTAAAGATGGAAAAAACTGAGCAGAAAGAAATGAAATTTGTTCATCATGCCATTACCCTAGCTGCTTATTTAAAGAGGGAAAAAATGTAACTTCTTGGCAGGGGGCATGCTGTTTGAAAATAAAATATAAGGTTTTAAGGACCACAAGCTTCAAAACCAAGTGCTGATATTTATACTTTGACTTGAAAGCTGGGCCTCTCTGTTGTCGTTTTGTATATTTGTGATGGAAAAATGCTTTCAAGTCCTACCGTTCCAAGTCTGAGAACAAAAACACCCCCAAACCCCTGCCTGGTCCACTGCAGCAGTTACACTTATCATTCTCAACTCTTCCCGGTAGTAGTCTAGCTGTATGAATGATGGTCTCCTCTCAGGAGCTGAGGTTTGTGTGCACTGAACTTTCTATTGCTGGCCTCTGAATGTCTTTATAACTCTTGGATCATTTCTTTTCAAGCTTATCTACAGCGCTAAGCAGGACTGCTGTTCCCAGTCACTAACAAGAACACATCCTTTATTTTAGTACTGGCACTCCTAAATGTATTTATTTTATGGAACAAATACAAGGTCTCAAGTATTTCCATACATTTCATTTAGCAAGATATTTTTCTTAATATTAGTTTGATTAGAGCTGGTGTTAATGTTTATTGATAGATTCTTATTGAAAACAAATAAGAATAACTGCTTTTTCAGTCTAGCAGTGCACTAGGGTTATATAGCATTCCCCAGCCTTACAAAGGCTCCTGCGAGAGACTATAGAGCAACACCAAGACATTTTCAGCATTTGTTGAAAGTCAGAAGAAAGATTTTGTTACTGAAAAATATAAAAATTTAGTGCTAAATTAGAATGTTATATAAAGTTATTCAGTACTCTTTCATAGACATACCAGTTAATTTACTGTTGCAATAAAAGTTGTTTACAATTACTGACAAAAATGATGGAACAAAAGTCTTTTTTTTCCTCCTCCAGTTCTACTCTGTTCTTTTCAATTCTTTTGTTTTCACTTCTTTTGTTTTTGTCATTTAAGATAGAAAACTCCTGAGGGCAGGGAAGTGAAACTTAGTAAAAAGCTGATTTACTTGTGGGTGAAGTCAGTGTTTTAGCACTCCCAAGCACGTGTTAGAAGAATACATGATAGTTTTAGGATTCCTACAACCATGAAACCTCCATTCTAGCACTGCCAGGGTCTTCACTGTGGTTTTAAAAAATTTTCCAACAAGATGAGAAATGCTGGCACCAATATTGGAAAAGTCAACAGTGACCAAATACTCTTAAAAGAAGATGTAATGTTCTTACTCATAGCAAGTCATTGAGCTGGGTGAAAAAAGACCGAGTTCAACTCTCATTAAAGGACAGGAGAAAGAATCCCAACTGCTACAGAGAAAAAGGGTTTGTGCCTTCCCAGGAAACACAGCGCAGCAGCACCTGAGCTGGTACTGTGCTATGCTAACCCGTCCACAACCTTTGAGGGCAATGAGCCTGTTCAGAGCTGCACCTAAATAGGATGGTCGTGTGAAATATCCCCAGCGTCTGAACTATCTCACACGGTATGCTTTCACCTTCTGCATTTGGGAGGGTGCTTATCATATGTGACAGCATATCTTCCTGTATCGGAACGGAAAGACACTACCTTAGATTTTAAAGCTGCTTTGGGGTTGCTCTGAGCAGCTGCTGCTCCAAAACACCTGGCTATGTCAGTGCATTGGGTCTACTGAGGAGCACTGGGGATTTGTGTTGCTACTTAGTTTTTAGTCACTTGCAATATTCTGGAAACTTAAAAACAAAAAAAAAAAAACACCTGTAATAAAAAAAGGTATCTCTAGTAGCAAAGTCTGGATTATCCCTTCAATGGATTAATTAGAGGACTTAATCTCTGTGGCTTTTGTTTTGTAAATTCAGAATGTTGACATTATTATTGTTAACAGTAATCTTATGATTATAAGCAGGAAAACGGGAGGGCTTGAGCTTATTATACATAAGACAAAATGCTCTCCTGGCCAGGAACCACACACTGAGCACAACAGTAGGGATACAAAGTGTTCTGGGAAAATAGAAATATTGCCATTTCTCTGCAGGGGATCTCTGCCTATGCAGAAGTTGCCACTAGACATTAGTAGCCCTGCCAGGAACAGAAACATTTCCAAAACCCTGTGGATAAGTTTTGAGGGAAAGAAGGCGAACCATAGGTTTGAATTTTTAAAGAAAGAATGGAAGTGACAGGAGTTGTTGTCTGATTTGCATTACAGAAGAGGTTGCAAAATTGGTTTGAGAAAAATAATTTTCCTCACATTTCTCACTTTCACCCTGGTGAACTATGAAGTAGTCAAGCTTGCTTGAAATTAGGAAGATCTTCAGAAGTATGTTGTTTTCATATTTAACCTATGAGAGTGCACAAGTATTATGTGCATGCTGAGATATAGGCACATGCATACGTAACCTGTATGTATTTACCAATTTTCAGTGTGAGTTACATGTATTATAAACATTCCAATTGTAAAGTTTAACAGTAGCCACTCACTAGCTCACCCAGTATACTTAATGCACATAACAGAACTACAGAAGTAAGAAGAATAAACAAATTAATAAACAATGATAAACAAAAACAGGCAAATATATTGATGAGACATTCTGAAGTAGAAAATCTTCCATCTTTTTTTTATCGTTCATTTAACATATGTATGTTATATACTTGCACAAACAGAAAGGTACCTCTGTTTTTTAGCAATACAGCATTCATTAAGAAAAAACAAGGGTAGTAAGGACAGGGAGAGAGGGAGGAAAACATTTTCTTAATATCTAGGGTGATTTACTCTTTGATTTCCTTTTTATTACGATTCTAGCACAGAGTAAGTGTGTGACATTCGCTAGTTCTCAGAAGGCAAAGATAACATCTCATTTGGCAAGTTAGATGGGATTTTAATATGGGCTTGGAAAATTTCTTTATACACCAGAAAATTTAAGAGAAGACCACGTGGAAAAATTCCTTTGAAAAGTTTCTAAAAAAACCTGTTGCAGCACAGCATTTGTATGTTAACATTTAAGCTAAACAGCACTTTAGCAGCCATGGACAACTCTGAAATCAATAGACGTTTTCTTCGTGAATATGAGAACAGTATTGTGTCAGTCTGTTTTTTATTAACATAAGCAGGTTAGTGGCAGTGACATAGGTAGTGACACAAGGTGTACTTATGATAAAGAATGGACTGCCAAAGGGGAGAACTGTGCAAGGGACAACTTTCATCTGTTCTTTTTGGTGACGCATGACCTATCCTTACTCCACAGGCCTTTTATCATTTCTACTTGAAAGAAATGTGTTTGAGCCAAGTTCATGTGGGCTTGATAGCTCTATCTTTGTAGCCTTTCATACGGTACTCCCCAGTGGGCTGATAATAACATGTAGTCATCCACCTTTAGGGCACTGTCAGGTCAAATCAAACAAAATATACTAGTTTTTTCAAGTTTTGGAAACTAGCATAGGTGACAAGAGAAATGAAAGCAAATATACATCCAGGCAAACTAGCTAGAGGTAACGAGCAATTTCAGTGGCAATCTGCAGGGCAACCTCAACGGATTGAATGCCTCTTTCAAATACCGTCTCCACAGAGACTTGTTGACAGTTGGCACTTTCAGCTTTTGTTGTTGGCTTTCTGCATGCACAGATTCCTGCTGTCTGAGAAGGTAAATACAGTCGGACACTTTAAAATGTGATATATAAGAAGAGTATACAAAACTCTGCTAGTTTTATTCTGAAACTCCTGTCAAGATGAAACCTATGAGGTCAATGAGGAGAAGGTTGTGGTGTCACCCCTCTAAGTGGAAATTACACCGTGACTTCAGCTGCACCAAGACTTTACCCGTTGTTGGAAGAATGAAGCTGTGGTTCTTAGACATGTTTGTTCTTAGGTTGGTTTGTTTGTTTGCTTTTTTCCCCCAACTCCAGATTTCCAATACAAAATATCAACTTTGTGTACTAGGGTTAAAATTAAAATTTCATAGTCTAATGAGAAGTAGATCTGAGATTTGTTGCTACTGCTACACTGCCAAAAGCAGCTCCTGATGACTGAAGTGGCTGCAGTCTTTCTCCTTGCTTAAATTCAGGCTTCTATGTTACTAAATGGTTTATTGTGCTTAGGTGATGCAGTACAGCTTTTTTTTTTTTTTAAGGGACTACTTGATTTTTTTTTCAATTAATTCACTACTCTGCTAAGTGTATTTAACAGTCACTGACAGCAGTACCTTTACTGTCAGGATATCTAGTTGCTCTTGTTCTTATGCTGTTCTTTATTCCCACAACAATGATAACTTCAGAATGCCTGTATTAAGCACAAAGACAACCTTAGTTTCGCAATTAAAAGCAAAGTAATTTGATGATGCACACACAGACCAATGGGGCACGTGTGCATGCATGCAAACACCTGAGTATCATATGGAAGCTCTTAATGAAATCCGTATGATATGAGTAATACTCAAGTTACAAATGCTACAGCTTATCTACTATGTGGGGTAGGTGATAATAACTCTGCAATTCAGTCAAAGTAGGAAAGCAATTTTAGTAAACATAATACCTGAAAGCAATTTTCAGATTAATCCCTGAGTTCTAATGTATAGTGATCTCCAGAACAGGTTACTTTCCAAATCCAATTTCCAGTTTGTGTTGGTGGTTTTTAACCATTAGTACCACGTTACCCACCAGCTCAAATCTCTTGGTTTCAGCATGTGATATTGAAGTGTGCTGTAATGACGAGATTACAATTTTCTGAGCAAGCTGTCAGAATGCACCTTACACTGGAAATAGAAATATGACATGGAATGTCATCGAATATGGCACAGACTACAACATATATGAAGCATAAGACTGAAAATTGGCATATGACAGGAAATGCATCAGTCATTGGCTCCTAGAAGGAGCCAAGAATCTCTCTTTGTTCTCACTTTTCTGTCAGCCAGCACCCCTGGCTGTTGTTTCATATTAAGTAAGCTTCACTGGACTGAAAGCCTTTAAGGCTTTTCTTCATAGTAAGAGAGCTCCTGAAGACACAAATGGATTGTTCTTGAGTTCAGTGCAAAACTTGGCCATTCCTACTTGGCCTTTCCTACTGAAGTGTGCAGCTTCCTAGAAGACAGAGAAAATTTATTTCCTACGAACCATTCTGCAAATCCCTCTGCACTGGCACACCTACCTTCTCCATAGGCTGTACGTAGTTGAGGAGTCATGCCCCTGCACCATTTTACTCTCCTGTCTTTCCTGTACCATTTGCCTACAGAGAGGAACAATTGTCCTTAATCTCTGTGCAGCAGGATGCTGCTCAGGTCCTCCCCTCTCTTTAAGTACCCACAGGGACAACCCAGCCTTTCACTATTGCAATCACTGCATCAGACGCTCAGCAACTGAACAGTATCAATATCATTCTAAAGTACACATTTTTCCTATCCTGACATAAAAGCCTTATTCTATGAAAATTCTTCTTTAACCATGCCAGGAAAATAATTGAAAGCATATTTAGCTGTATGGATGTAGAAACCTAAAGGAATTTCATTGGTGTTGTGGTTAGCTAAGGAAAGATGGGGAGAGATGTTTAAACCAGAGTTTGTACAAGCCACACATTCTCTCAAATTTCAGGAACGTGAATACATTTGACTATAGCACTCATTTTAAAAACTGGGTACAAGGTTCTTTAGGGTGGTTCTTGAGTGCCTTTGACTGCCTCAGTAATATTTTTGGAGAGAGAATTTCAGTCACAGTTCAGGATTTGTTCAGGGAAGGTAGCCTGGGCCTTTTTGAAGTTGATGCACTTCTATCTTGACCGCAATCAAATGCTCTTCAGGTAACGTTTCAGCTTAGCTGAGATTCTTTTCCATACAGTACCTCTCTCCAAATGGCACAGTCAATGCAAACTTTCCATTCAGATCAAAGCATATAGGCTGGCTCTGTGTTATTACCTGACAACATTATCACTGGGAATATTAAGTTGTCAACAGCAGATCTGAAAGAATCATTTACCCAATATGCAGTGAATTATAGAGGATGGCAGTCTATCATACATAAAAGACTTTCTATTTTCTAAGTCTGTATCTAATTCTAATAGTTTCAATCTGACCTCAGACTGGGTTTCCCTCTTGTTTTAAATCATGCTCAAGACACCTTCTAAAAGCTTAGTTACAAAAATTGTAACAATTCAACACATTTGGATACATATTTATGATATTTCATTAGCTGTATTTAAGCCTGTATGTGCCAAGTCAATGTTTGGAGAGAGTAGCATCTTTTTGCTAAAATGCTCACTACTGCTCTGTTATACGTTTTTCATTTTCCTGTTGCATTCCTGATTAATCTGTTGTTTGCATGGCTTTATGCTAACACACACACATCATCGGGACTGAGTGTGGGTCAATGTCAAGTGGGATAGGATTAGGATGTGGGAGGTTGCTAGTGTTAATGCTTAGCTAGTAGGATTAGGATAAAGCTATAATTGAACAGTTCGACTAACCTGGGATTCATCAAGAGATTTGCAAAAGTGCCTTACAGTGGCATGCCAATGAAAGGAACTTTTAAACTACCAAGGCAACGTCGTATTGCAAAGCTCTAATTGCAAAGAGGCAGGGTTAAGCACTTATCTCATTCTGCATGTACAAATGTAAGATTCTCTGCTGGTTTTGGCAACACAGTCTGTGTTTCTCAAAGTTTAGACATAGTAGGACTACAAGAAATGAAAAAGTGTTTGAGAAAATTCATAAAATGGCAGAGAGACAATACCGTTTTATGAAATCCCACTGGAAAGACACTATCTAGTAGAATTTGAAGGGATTTGGAAGTGATTAAAAAAAAAATAAAAAAAATCTCAAGGGATATTTCAAAAAGGTATTTTAAATGGGTGACTAATTCCAGTAATTGACTATTTTGCAGAGACAAAATTTCACATATTTCTCTATTCTTGCCAGTTTGTGGGCTGGAGAGGTAAAACTTGCTTGAACAAACACATCAAAAATGAATTAATCACTATGCACAGGGTCATTAAAGTAGACGTAAGTAAGAGATAAATGGTACATACGCATGGTGGTGGGCCTCTGTACAGGGATGATACGTGATAATACACTATAAAGATGGTCCCCCAAGCCTTGACAGGCCACCCCAAAACTATAATGGACTATACTGTTGAAAGATTGACAATGTTGATGAATTCCTAGAAATAAATAAATAAATAAATTGCCTTGTTTCCACCTAAATCTGTGTTGCAGCCACTACATAATTGGCATATGTTAGTGCAGGGAGAGAAATCTCATTGTGCAATTTGTCTTGGCTGTGCTCACTTTTTTTTTTTTTTTTTTNTTTTTTTTAGGGAAAAAGCAAGAATGATATAATAGCTTTTGATGACATCATAGCTATAGCTAAGATTAAAACTGCTCCCCTGTGGGGTGGTGGTGGGATTTTTGCTCTATCAGTTTCATGGACATGTATATTTGTATGGTATTGGCAGCCAACCAGTTTCTATGATTGTTTTATTGGGTGTCCAGTGTTATTAAGCCTCTCTGTGTTTTTCCCCTTTCAATTTTTTACTTCTGAATTGCATTTCTGTAACCAATTTGCATTACTTTATGCTAAGTTTCATGTGCCATGTGTCAGCTAAATCACACATCAGATCTAAAGATTCAAAGCACTTTGAATTCTTCTTGGTGGCTATGCTATATTTACTGTTAATTCACTTGTGTGCCGTCGAGGAATTTCACAAGTTTTCAAATGTTTTCCATGTCTGAAGACTTTTAGGCACAGGATAGATTAAAAAACTGTAAAGATCCAAAAAGTGAACATTTAGGGATATCTAGCAATACAACTTATACCCTTCTGTATAACAAGCCTCTTATGTTCTGGCTTTTATGTGCGTTCAGCAGTTGCATTATTCTGTTGATTTATGAGGACAAAAAAGTCCATTCTTTGTCTGTGAAATGCATAGCACAGATAAGCCTTGACGTCATCTCAGGAAAACCAGAGGGGTACTGAAATATACAAATCATTAATAAATTATCATTGTAATAATGTCAAGTTGCTATATGCTAATGTCCCTGAAATTCATAATAAGCTTGAGGTTGTAAAAATATGTCTTAAAGCTTTAAAACACTTTTACTGCCATTTATATTTTAATTTAGCCACACTGATGTATTTCTAAGGTTCAATAAAAATAATGGAACCATTTGGACTGCATAGTAGTGGGCGGTATCCCATTCCCAGAAATACGAATTTCTAAAGATTCAGCAATATCACCAAATCTGACATCTTACTTTTCATCAGTTCTCTAGGTTCCTGTATGGGCCACCCATGAAGTTGCCCCAGTGTAAATTAGTATTTTGTCTGAATTTTTTCTGAGCTGGTCTTTGTTGAGAGTAGAATAGATGTATCGAACATGTTTCCCTTTCTT
>VXAL01007230.1:35257-45934 GCA_013399475.1 Chauna torquata | reverse complement strand
GAAGCTGTTCAGTATCAGATCTTTTTTATCAGACAACATAAATTAGGTCAGAGGAGCTGCTTCAATGTAGAAAAAATTTTAGATCTGAACATACTGCTTATCTACAAAATAATAGATTCTAACTTTGTCCGCTGTTTTTCTTTAGTTTTAGAGAGTAGCTTTGAGTTAGTGCTGTACAATGATTTTAAAACTCATTCACTTTAAAAACTTGGTTTGTTCTGATATAATGGACCGAAATAAGCCATAGAACTACTTTCTTTGGAGTAGCTTGTTTTCTGTTTGACTGTGCTATTGACCTGCTTGCACAGGATACAATTTTAAGTGTAGTGGGAGTGATATACTAGGGCTTTAATTAAACTTTATCTACTTTAATAATTCTTGTTTTCTTCTCCCTTAAAGAACCGTGTGATAGGATTTCATGTTCTTGGACCTAATGCTGGTGAAGTTACCCAAGGTTTTGCTGCTGCAATAAAATGTGGTCTCACCAAAGAATTACTTGATGAAACAATTGGTATCCATCCAACTTGTGCAGAGGTAGGGAAGGAAAGAGTTTGATTTAAAACTGCTTTTGAAGGTGGTTACCTAGATGCAAGAAAAGAATACTGAAGTGCATTTTATACTGAGATTTATTTAGTACTTGCTTAACTTCTGAATACAAGATATTGACATGTGATAGGAGTTGTGTTAATTGTGCACTACAACTTGTTTTCCACTGTAACAGTTCATAGAACTCTAGTATTGTTACTTCACAAGAGGAGACCAATAACCATGTGGATGATGATGATACAAAGCAACAGTAAATAAGCTGTTTTGGTGTCTTACAGGTGTTCACTACAATGGATATTACAAAATCTTCGGGACAAGACATCACTCAACGGGGCTGCTGAGGTTAAACCTGCTGTCTTACATGTTTTCATGTCGTACACACTTGGTTCTGTGGAAGCCCTAATACATCCATCTGCTTTGGGGCAAAATAAACATTTGCGTCGGTACCACTGCACATAGTGCAGTGGGGAGTGGTGCTTTTGTGAGGCTTCCTCAGTAAATAGTGTTGCAAATGGAAACAGTAATACAGCAGGGAAACCTTGAACAGTGAGTCCTGACTTTGCTTGGAATCAGCACTAATGTGCTTTTTTGACGTTCTGGCTCGGAACCTGATTGTGAGGTGAGCTGTGACTGATGGCTGCCATGCAAGGTTGGGAGATCTCTTCATCCAGTCAGATGACTGAACTCTTCCTGAAGGAAATTCTTAAGTTGCACAAATTAAAGCTGACACTTCTAGGCTCCAGTGTCTTGTATAAATGCCTGAGGTAGAAAACAAATATAGAACTGAATGATTCTTGCCAACAGTTTACAGTTGACTGATTTATCTCTTTTGATGCATTTTGTTTTACTTAATTGTATATCCAGTTGAGGCAAGATGGCACAAATTCTATGCAAGTGATGAGCAGTGCAGTTAAAGTACTAGTATCTCACTTCAGCCAGTCTAAAACTTCAAAGTAATCTAAGACATTGCTGCTGTTCACATAGTTGTTTGACCTCAGGTGACATTGTGTCTTTAAGATGAAAAATTGAATTGTAGGAATTTTGTATGTCAGGGTTGAGCATAAGTGCAAGACCTTGTCAATTTGTTCCTGCTGTTTATGACTATATGTAGTGGTAATAATCTCATGTGGTTTCAGCTCTAGTGTAAAACATCACAGAACCCAGAAACTGAAAGTCTGTACTCTTATGTGGAGTATTGAAGCCTGGAAGAGAAGGGTCTCAGAGCAATCTGTCCCACTAATGTAGTAGGTGCCTGCCCATGATGGTAACTGCGTAGAATGTCTCTTTGGAGCACGTGTTGCAGCAGAGAACAATGACTTGGTGTGCTGTCGTGCTTTGTGTAGTGTTGTGTACAGTTAGTACTCTGAAGCTTTCTTCTACCCCAGCATGCTGCTCTGGCTGCTCTGGGGAAATTGTTTGAATTTGGCTCTTAGTTTTGTCCAAAGAGATGTTTTGAAAGACCGTTCTGAACACTGTATGATAGTAAATAAACAGTTTTTAACTATTTAATCTATGATATACTATGGACTTTGAAGTTCAATAAACAACACATACAACATTTTGTTGTCTGACCGTGATTTACATTTCTGCATACTTGAGAAATCTTACTGTGCTTCGATTATATTTTTTACATGTAATACTAAGCCTCCATAGACTTGTGCATGCTGTAATCTCTTCAAATGGAGAAGCAAGTTGTCTTGGTGAATCTGGGGCTTGCTCCAGAAATCTAACACACTTCTACTTCAGTATGCAGATTTCTCTGTTCAAACTGAGGGCAATTTTATACCAATTTTATGTAATCCAGAAGGTCTTACATAGCTATGTTGCAGTTAAACATATAAAAGAGATGCTCACTGGAATCTAGCTAGACTTCTGGCACCAAATCTTGCTTGTATTCTCGTGTTTAGTAATTCTTAGGCTTTGGGATTTTGCTGTGGGTGCCTAGCAGTACTCAAAAGTACTTTCACTTGACAGTGGGGACGCTTGCTGAACTTCTGCTGTTGGTGTGCTGCAGAGCTCTGGGGAGTTGCTTGTTCCAGTCTGTCATAGAAATACTGGCTAGAGCCACCTGCTTGCTGTGGCAGTGACCTTAAGAGTAGCATTGCCAAAACCTTGCGTGCTTCAAAGTTTGCCTTTAATAGGTCAGATGTTGTAGTTTGAAGTAAAGTAGACGTAATAGTGCAGAAGTGACCTAAATCTTTGAGCAGAAGTGGGTGATCCAGAGGTTCATCTGAGCTGTTCTAAAAAGTGAGCGGAGATTAGGGTGGACTGCTCGGAACAGGTAATATGTTGTGGACTTTGCACAACACGAAAGCTAAAATGGAACTTAGTAAACTGTAGGGCAGTCAGATGGCTTTATATCCTGAGAAACTTGCTGGTAGTGGCGAAGTTTAACTTGTGTAGCCATGCTGAGGTGAAGAAAGAAACAAATCTTAAGCCAATGAATGGTGATTTCCTGAATTTACTATTAAGTAAGAAAGCACTAAGTGAGTTTCATTTCATACTCAGATTTGATTAGCAGGTTCAAGTTAATTGATCAATAATTACCGCTTGCATATCAGTAACAACGTACTAATTGTGGATGTTCCTTATGACAGACTTGCCCAGGCTGTCAGCTCTTTCTAAATGATACTTTGCATGCATTGAGCACTCTGTACAGTTAGTCTTTTAAGCTTAAAACTCTCCAATTAAAATATACAAAAATAAAATACTGCTTTTGCTGTTAACTAAAGTGATGCAAGCTTGTACATGATGAACATGTTCGTTTCACTAGGCTGGCATGTGAAGTAAAAGGTGCAATGACAACAAGGCATAGATTAAAAACTAATGTGTTAAGCTTGGCAGCAGATGTTAGAGGGGGGAAAAAAAGAATCTCAGAAGTAAAAAATCTAACAAAACTAAATACCTCTGTATGTAGAGGTTGTTTTCCCAATTGTTTTGTTTTGTCTGTGACTGAATTAAGTAGAATGGCTTCCTGCTTCAGCCTTTTCTAAAGTATCTTCTCTCAAGTATTCTATTCCTGGAGTCTAACTGTTATGTGACCCTAAATGCTCAAGTTGTCAGTTTTCCCAAGTATTGGGGCTATATTGTATTTCATTCTCAAAGTCCTCTTTTGCCCAGCACAATTCAGGCTTGCCATACCTTGGTAATGCATTATTTAAAAACATAAGTAAATTGTAGGACCAATATAGTGGCCTAGCATGGGGAGAATTTCCTGATGTAGTTCTGAAAAGGTTTTGAGACAGCTCATGCCTCTTTCATTATGTTGCAATTTCTAGTTTCTGCTGGTCTGCCCTCTGACAAGAAACTTAAGGGGAATGATATACATTCTAGTGCAGTGAGGTGTAACAGCTGGGTTGTTAGTTTGATAAAAGAATTGTGAGAATCAGACATCAGTTTACACAAGCTGATTAAACAGTCCTCTGTAGGCCAAGTAACTGCAAGTAGTAAGCACTAGTACTTTCTCTGTATATATTTGTTTGCTTTCGCGACAGCAGTACACCCTGAAAACTACAGGGAGAGCCTTTGGTTTTTAACCTGCACAAGTAGCATTTAAATGAATGTCTGCCTATGTTTGTATTCAGTTTTCAAAACTTACTTTGATGGAAACTTAGCTAGTGTAGTTTTAACTGGGTTTAGAATGCTTTAAAACAATCTTCCTTCTCACTAATAAGGAAACAGATGCCTTGTTCTGAAACTCATTTGCTCCAAATCACTTGTAAGTTTGAGTAGTACAGACATTCAGGCAGTGACACCAAAGGCAAAATGGTACATTTACATTTCTGTTATCATAAATGTTCACCAAATTCTAAAGGGGTGTTCTGTGTCCTTAAAATACTGATAACCTTTTAAAGGCCACAGTTGAAAATACTCAATTGCTTACTGAGTCTGCTCTTAGCTGAAGTAATGGCTTGTCTGGGACACTGATAGTTATGGTATTCTGTGTCTGGAGTGTAGCTCTTGAAACAGTGAATAAACAGCAAAGCTGTGTGTTTTTAACTTCTTGGTGACATTCATCATTTATAGGTCTAGAAGTAGTTATGATTGTAGTTATCGAAAACATGGATAACAATCATCAAATTAGTAGATGGGTTTCCACATAACATGAATTTTAATTGTGTTTTGAGCACTAAGTTTAACACAAGAGCAGCTAGTTGGCCTGTGCAAGAATAGTAGGGACAAGTTGACAGAGACAAAAGTCTGCAATAAGTCTTGAAATGCCAGAATAACACATGAAAAAATATTCCCCCATTACTACTGTTTAAGGCTTCAGATTCTCATTATTCGTCTTGGAGTGGCTTTTGACAAAGACTTGGTGTTTGCCTTTATTCAACACATCTCAAATTTTCCAAAAATGAAAACGTGAACAATACATTTTTTAGTCACAAACTGAAGTTCCTATGTGTTTAAATCTTGCATTTGTCAAGTCTCTCTAGAATACTGGTAAGGGGAAAAATTCCTGGGTGTGCCTTAGGAGTTGGGAATGGCAGAGGAAGGAAAGGTGTTTTGAATAAAAAAGTGTTTTAATTAAAAATTAAACAGTGGATCTAATGAAGCAAACTACTTTTTTGTGTGTTTGCAGTACTGTATAATCTATTCTCAAGGTTGTAATTCAAGTAAATGGAGAGGCAGTTTAAGAACTCCGTAAATGACCTTTTTTAATTGACAGTACATAGTGAATATTGAGTGTGGGATTAGACATCTTCACCTCCATTAAAGGTATATGAGCTCGCAATTTAGAGATGGCTTGCTCAATTTCCAGTGCTGCCTCTAAAAATAGCAACCATCTTTCAAGATAATTTCTTTGCGTGGCGAAAACAGGAGCAATCCTATGCTCAGATGTGCTATAATGACAAGATGTTTGGGAGGCACCACTGATTGCTTATTAACTGGAAGGCAGGATGGAAAATACTGTTTATTTTGCAGAGCCTATGTGACTGCTCTGTTGCTTACTTCCGCTTCATTTTGGACCAGCAAATATGACAATCATGTTTTTGCGTGTATTGTGATGCTCTGCAAGGGCAGAAAAGATCAGATTACTGAAACAAGCTATGTATGTGCCCGTAGCAGATGAATCTGGATAGGGAAGAACAACTATCCTATCCAAAGACTCAACTCTAGCAGGGGTATTTTTTGTTTGCTTGAGCTGTAATATTTTCAACTAGCTTTTTTTTTTTTTTTTTAAATAACTTGGCACTCTGTTTGCAGTCCAAATATTGTGGTAAAAATTTGGGGAAAAAATTGAAAAGTTTACCTTCAATTTCTGAACAGAAAAAGATGTCCTGGGGAGAAAAACTAACTTTTGGAAGATTTCATTTGTAATAAAGCAGGTTTGTAATCAGTTCAGCAGCTTAGTTGTTTTGTCCACAAACAGCACAAAAGTGCTGTTTCTATACAGTTAACTTTGCTAAAAATGACTTAATGTACTCTTTTTCTTTCTGAATAGGAAAAAGTAGGAGATTTTCTTGTATTTGCAGTGTCCAATAAGGAACGGTCTTCAAAGAAATTAATGTTGTCGCCTTTCCCTGCTGTACTGGACTAGCAGTCCCCAATTGTGATTGATTTGACCTGTTTGTTTCTGCTCGTCTGAGTAGTGTGCCTGCTAACTGTAGGTATGTGTAAATTATACCTGAGTTGACTGAGAACGCGGGTTTCGTGAACCCGAGAGTTTCTGGGCAAGAAATTCCCTTTAAGTAGTACTTAGTGCTGTTGCTGTTTGCTTTTACTGAGCCTGAGAGTTGTGGGTAAATGCTGGCATGGTTCACCACCTTCTTGCCTTGTAAAAATGTGACTACTGGAAACCTGGCACTGACTTCCTTATGTAATCTTCCTTCTGACATGCTCTGACTTGGGCTTGCACAGTTTGTGGGCGGAAGGTGATTTAGAGCAGTGATGGGGTCTGAACTATTGCAGATGGTGATTGAATGGAAGTCATGGGCCAGCATTGTGCATTGGCAGGGAGGGAGCCCATGCTGGCAAAGGTTGGGCAGAAGAGGAAGAAATTGGGGTTGGCGGCAGGACAGAGATTGGTTTTGTCTAGAATTTCTCGCCAGTCTCTCTTCTATCTTCCTTCCTCTTCTCCTCCACCTTAAGCAGGAAGAAAAGTCATGGTAGAGCCTCTACCACCCCATGGTAAAACCCTGTGCTGGGGCTGTCAGCCAGGCCTGCTGCCAGGTAGTACATCTGCTCTGTCCATCCCATCTCTTCTGGGTGTAGGTAGTGAGACCAGCAAGTAAGTGGATTGGGAAACAAAGGTTTTACTACGCACAATTCAATTCTTCTGCAGGCAGAACTTCCTTCAGCCTGATTAACTCTGTTCTTCCACCTGTCTGTCCTGACAAAGATTGTCTACCCTGTGAGGTATGAGGTCTTCCTAGTCTCTATCCTCAAAATGACTGTCCATACCTTCCGTGGAGTAAGCCCCTCCAAAACTGCCCTAATCCTTCCTGTTCCTCTGTCACTCTCCATGTTTTCAATTACAGCTGTCATCTCCTGATTGTATTTCTATTGCTCTTGTGCTTTTTTTCTTTTGACCTTTAACAATCCCTTCCCTCCTGTCAGCTGAGAGATGACTTTTAAAAGGATTATTCCTCTTGAAGGTGATTAAAGGTGCTCCTTGATTGCCAGATTGGTGTCTCCATAACATTCGAGGTCTCTGGTAGGCCAGGGAGGTGGAGAAGAAATCTTGGGAAACAAGCCAACTGCCTCCCACGTTGGATGAAGCATCGCTGAACCAGGCCCTTCCCTTCAAACTTCTTTAGTAAAGGAGTTGAGCTGCTGAATTAGGAAGCCTAAGATTCTGCTGTTGAGATGTTGCATGTAATTTAGTTCAGACTCCTCAGTAACTTAAGTTTACCTTGCTGATCCTGACCTCAGTCAACAGGAAAAGCACATCTTTAAAGTGTTTGTGTCTTATACTTGAGTTTGCTTGGTAAAGTTTAGAACTTTGCCTTGCGTCTGTGGTGTGACTGTTGGTTACTTAACCTCTCTGAGGATAAGCGTATATTGCAAGAGCATTGAGAGGACTGATTGCTGTTTGCACAGCATTTTAAAGTTATAAAATGGGATTTGTTAAGAGCAATGTCATTGACAGGATCTATGTGCAGGTCTTCTTCTGGCTGATCACCAGCACTTGCATTAGGTCTTGTTAGGGGCCCTGCAAGAAACTGAATTCAAAGACTTCCCTTTTACTCAAATTCTTATAAACTAGGAGAATTTAAAACACATGTACAAGCATGCATATGCTTATTTTTCAAGACATTTCTTCAAAGGAGATGTGTACCCTAATACCTGCATTGAGTTTTTGGTGAATTTATGTGGATATTCATGTGTTGGGATTTATATAGAGAAAAATGTATAACCACATCAAATTATAGGACTGGGAGAGGGTGTCAGTCAGGACACAGGGAATGGGTACAGGATACCCTTCTACATTCAACTTTTGACAGATTTTCTGTGACTACAGGCAAGCCTTATGTCACCCTCCTTAAGGAAGACAGATTTTCAGTTGTCTCAGATATGGACGGCTTCAACCTGTATCTCAGGTGCCTCTTGCGTATTACTGATGTATAGGGCACACAGCTTTTGAAAGTGTCTTAGACTGATGTACTATCTCTAAAACTTTTTTCAAAAGAGAGAAACCTGTGACAAACCAATAAGTAAGCAAAAGGGAAAACAGGCACCAGCTAGAGAAAAAAGTCTGTTTTCATCAGTTTCACATTTACTGGTTAATTGCTTTTGAAGACAAAACTCAGATCAGTTGCTAGTAAAGTTACTAAAAGAACTAGCAAGGAAGGAACAAAGTTATGAAAAAAGGTTTGTAACTTAAAGCAATTATAGATTCCTATTTTCTTTCAGGACTGCTGCAAAGTTATCCTAGAGTGCGTAGCATGACACAAATACAGCGTGTTTGAGGCCTGCAGGAAACAAGCAGTGTTACATAATGCTGTGTGTACCTATTTCTTATGATTATCTTTTAAATACAGCACTTAAATTTAATAATTGCTTTAGCATGCAAATACTGGCTAAACCTGTAATGGTGTAATTTGTTCTCTACATGCAAGCTCAAGTTTGGTTATGTGTTATGACCTTGTTCTCTGTGACAATATTACAGGTGCTATGATTCAGTTCCTTCAGAAAAAGGAAAATGTTTTCTCTGATCTCTGGCTGTTCTGGGACCCAAGCCTAATATTTATGATTTCTACTTAACCCTATTTTAGTAATTCTGACAGGTGGATAGGGACACCTATAGACTATGGGCTGCTTTTGGGATCCATTATCAACAGAGGAACAATGTTGTAGATAAATATTTGCAGATAAACTTCTGAATGGAAAATCTTCTGCTGAGGTGTGTTTGGAGTTTTGCTGGTGCATCAGATTAACGTTAAACATTTGGGGTTTGCTTAATTCTGTTTTGTAGGAGCAAAGATGAACTTTTCAGGGGAGACTGTACTTATATCAGGATATGTGTTTACACAGTGTGTTGACTTTGTTCCAGAAAGAAAGCAGGATTTTCAAGAAAGTCTGGATATCATTCATGTTCTAGTGAAGTTTTGGATGCTAAATTGTTTTTATGACTACTTTTAAGAGGGGAAAGTGCAGTTCAAAGAGTTTCAAAGAGTCAATAATAGACGATGTGATTAGAGGTAACAAATGATGGGCTCCAAAGTCATCTGTTTCTCTGTTGATCTCAGTGTGAAAGAGGAGAGATTAACAAGAAGGGGATACTGATGCTCTTTCATGCAGCTAGCACATACCTCCAGCCAAAGCAAAAATGGGATAGATAGATAGATAGGACAATTTACTACATAAGCAAGTGCTAGGAGGTTAATAAAGAATGGTATATCTTTTTTTTAACCTTTTCCAGTATAATGATCCTGGTCATAAAATTCACTCTACTGACTGGCACTTGTTTTCTTGTATTCTGTGATTTTATGCAAATCTTAACCCTGAAATAAGCAATTAGTCTTTTCATTGCTGAGCTACAGCAAGTTTTGTTCCCCTTCTAGCCTTTGGACTCTGGTTAGGAAGTTTACTAGGCAAAGCTGACAGATAACAGAAGATAATAAAACAGCAGGCTTTGGTCAAAAAGGAGGTTAACAGCAATGCATAGATGAATTTAAAAAAATCCATTTGGAGGGGGAGGGGGGAATAGAGTGAAGTCTTTGGAATACGTGGGACAGAAGGTAGAGATTCATTGTGCAAATCTAGGAGGACTCATGCTCGTTTATGAACAGTTGTGATTTGCGATTTAGCTTCATGGTTCCCATTCAAGTCACACTGCTGCCTTTTGTTGTGGTCCCTGAAAACAGACTGTTGAGCATAGATAATTTAAAGTAAAAGTTCAGTAAGGCATGTATGCAAAATGGAAATGGACACTGTGCTGAGGACTGTTTTAAGAAGTTTTGGTTTAGCATCTGTTGAAGACTACTTCTGTTACTGCACCATTTAGATCGGCCTGAGTTCTTGTGCACTTTCTATACAGAAAACAATATCCATCAGGAGCAAATCTTGGGGCCTAAGTAAAGGGAGAGCTCTGAGAGGAACTAAAGAAATTAGACATGAGATTATGTAAAAAATCCAGGTAACTCCTTTATTGGTGTTGCAGTTAAGGGGGAGGGAACATACTCAGAAGACACTTGTTTGATCTTTTGTCTTAAATTGCTTTTTTTAATACAAAGTGCAAATAAGTAGTTAGTGCTTTTGAGCTGAGATTTTATAGTTTGGCACTTTGCCTGTTGTTCTGCTACTGTCCACTGAATAGTATCAATACAGCAGAGCAGTTGCATTTAGCACCACAGCTCCTGTGCATTGCTTCAGTATTTCAAAAGCTGATACTTGTAATCAGGGCTTAAACCATCTTTGCAATTAATTCTAGTAGCATGTGATAGCAAGCATAGATTGCTCCTAAAAATTGTGGAAGATTTTTGAGCTTTGCATTACTTTCTTCCAGTAAAGTAGGAAAGATAGTTTTGTCAGACATCGAGAAACTGCTACATCTCAAGATTCAGAAAGTTCTAAAGATGAGCTCCTGAGTACAGTTTGAGCATGCTTTCCTTATGTTTGTTTTTTTCTGCACTGCAAAAAAAAAAAAAAAAAACAAACAAGGGGTTTCAGCAAACTTTTTTACGA
>VXAL01007230.1:0-22271 GCA_013399475.1 Chauna torquata | reverse complement strand
GGTTCTGATTTGGGCTTGTGAGAGGCAGAATCCGAGTCAAATCCCTTTTCCACTGATTCAGAGTGGGGATTGGAACCAGGAACTTGCAGGAAAAAAAAACCCTCATTGCTGCCTTTGTCAGTAGTGTACCCTGTGGCTTTCTCTAACTCTTCCCAGGCAGAATTATTTCAGTTTGTAGATTATTTACACAGTTATCAGACCAGAATGGGGAATAAGATGGGTTTTAGGCTAGACATTAGGAACTGGGAAGTCTGACTCCGTTCTTGTCTGGCTAGCTGCGTAATGTTAGACTTTTCATTTGCATTTAAAAACCAGAAAAACAAAATATAAGTGTTTTTTCTCAGTTTGACTATAGTAATGAAGCCTGCTTAGGTGGCTGTCCCAGAGCCTTGCTGAATGGACTGGACTTCTTGACTAATGCTTTAACGGAAGGCAGGCAGGATGGGGTGAGTCATAGAGTTCTGATGGCCTAAGTGTTCCTAGTGAATCTTAGTAAGCTACTACCCTTCTGTGATCAAGAAATTACAATCTAATGTGAATCTAGGGAAGGTTAAGGAAAAAGAAAGAAAGAAAGCAGTTTCTCAAACTGAGGAAAGCTAAGGTGAACACTGGTAACTTTGCCTTAGGAGTAAAGTGGTATAAAGGGAAAGATGGCTTGGAGTAGCATTTTAGAAGTAGTTTTGTTCTGCCTTTTTGGGTAAGATGAAGTACAAAGAGTTGTTAAAGTGTGGCTCTGTTACGATGCAGAATTAGTGGGATCTGTTTTTATTTGTCAGTAACTATTTTAACTGCCAGTTTTATTCACAATAAGTCAGCCCTGCAGTTTGTCAAGGACTGTTAAGTCTGGCCAGTATAGCTTGCAGTGCATTGGGCGCTACTGAAAATGCTGCTGGACAAATTCTGTACTGTACTTTTATCGAGGCAGTTCTGTCTCCAATTCAGTCTGCCCTCAGTAATAACTGCAACACCAGCGTCTTAGAAGGTATGTAAAGGTGTATTAGAGGACAATGGAGTTTGGCTCTGCATCTGAAATCTGCTTAAGAACTGTAGTGATGTGACATGAGGAATTACAAAATACAAACTGAGTTCTGTGAGAGCTGTACTGCTATTTATAACAAAAGGTTATTAAATCACCTGTTTTCACTAAAAAGACTATGTAGAAGTGGAGTGCAAGTACAGGGCAGATCTATTTCATTTTTTGTCATTTCTTTTTAGTAGTTGTTTATTTTAAAATGTACTGCACAAGCCTCTGCCTATGAATTTCATCTCCAGACACACCATTGATTTAAGTATTTTCTCACAGAAAATGATGAAGGAACTACCTGTGTAGCAATGGGAAAAAAACAGAATCATTCTTCCTTCTTACACACATGCCCTCATATAGCATGCACTCATACACCCAGAGGTGTAATAATCCCTACTTTGTTGCCAGAGCTAGTGTGAGACTAGTGGTGGCCCCAGGCAGAGATTAAGGGGCAGGTGTGTTGAATGACTCATCCTGTTATTTAACTCAGCTTTGTGGGGTCTCTGTGGAGCCCTAAGTAATTGTTATCTGACCCTTCCCTCCACTGGAGCCAGCATTAAATCCAGAATCAATAAAGCAAGTTACACCATAGCTTTGAATGAATAATGCAGTAGTTTTGCAGCACTGTGTAGCTGTTGAAGACCAACAGTTTATGATTCAGTGGATGAACAGATATTCATGCTGTGCGTGTTGTTCTCACGTGCTTGGCTGCGTGCATGGCTGAAGTTCACGTAAGTTTGCTACATCTTCATGATGAGATAGGTGTTGGGAAGTTTATTACTTTGCTGATTTATCCTCAGCTCTGGATGAATGGGTGTGACTCTGGGATCCTAAAGCTACTGGGAGCCACATTGTGCAACCTGTGGGATCACTGCGTACCAAAAACTGTTTTTGTAGTATTCAAACCAAGAACTTGGACTGAACAGTGCTGATTTCTTCAGGCATCAGCAAATGTGTTTTTTCTTGTACTGAGTTCTTCTGAGCTTTATTGTAGTAGCAATCTGAGATGTGAGGATGAAGATATGAGTTATAGTCACAGTTGCAGACACTCCATTTCCCTGAGAAGTTTATGGAGAGGGAAAATTACAGCATCATAGCAAGAAAATGGATATGCAGGAAATGAAGTGACAGCCCAAAAGTTTTACTGAAGTTTTTGGCAGAGCATAAAATTAAAACACTGAGGTGGAACTAGGAAGATTTTAACTAGAGAGAGGTGAACATTTTTCATCTAAATTAGCAGTCAGTGAGAGATGCCAACTTGTCAAAACTTAAACATTTCCTAGAAGCATACCAGCTATGTTGAAATTGGTATCAGAAAAGATTCTGAAGTCCAGGGTGGATTTCTTTTTTTTGTGCTCAGAAACTCACCAGCGCAGAAGTCAAGATTTCATCTAGGCTGTGTGAAGCATAGGTTCACATTTCTACTCTTTCTCACCAGACTGGGTGCATGAATCTGAGTTTCCCTCAACCCAAATAGTTGGGCATCTTGGCCTTTCACCATTTCCAGGCACTGACTTCATCAGCTTTTCTTTTTTGAGGAACAAACAAGTATAAAAGAGCAGAAATGGGTGAAAATCCTCCCTGTTTCGCAGATCCTTTTTGTTAACAACTTACACTCCTTTAAATGAAAGTTTCATTGCCCCTGCTGCTTGTATTAGGAGAAAAATACCTATGCTTTGATGGCTAAAAATAATCTGTAATTAAGGCTAAATTTAATCATGGCCAATTTATTAAACTCATTTGTTCTCGTGAGAAGATTTTTTTAGATTTTTTTCCTCTCCCTGGTGTGCTAACCATGGCAATGTTGTTGTGTATTGTTATTAATGGTAATAATATGTAACAACACTTCATTCAAGACATGAGAAAACAGCGGTGTGAAACCAGAAAAACACATCAAGCCAAATAGCATTTCAGGCATTTCCCCAGCCCTCTGTTTTTCTTCTGTGCTTTCTTGTGTGTTGCATTGGTATTGTTTACTGGTTTGGTTTTGAAGTGTGCCAGGGCTTGCAGTCTGTCTCCTGAGTCCATTCCTACCCCTGATACACAAATAGCTCTACCTGACTGTCTCGGCTGGGGGTTTTCATGCTGCTAGCCCCCTCTTGACTCTCTTGGGTTACGTCCAGCTGCAGTGGACTGGGTGGTGAATTGATGGAGGAAAAATACTTAAAATAATGATAGATCACTCAACTCCATCCATTTGTGCTTTATTTTGTTTCTCCAGAACTGCAAGAAACTGGCCATCTCTAATGACTAAAACTCAAGAGGGAGAGAACAACTTTTCCTTGAGACAGCATTCAACTATTTCACTCAAAAGCATACACTTACATGAATTCTGCAAAATGGAAAATCTTCAGCTGTTAGACAACCTCATCCTCTAAAACTGACTACCTGAAGGATTCTTCTGAAGGTTTTTCTGTGCATTTACCACTTACCAGATGATCAGCAGCCACCCTGCAAGGGTTTCTGGGTTCATGATTGTTTGGATGAAGGCAAAGCTGGCTGCAGGAAAAAGCAACCAGGGCATTTGCCTGAGGTAGTGGTAAGCAAAGGATTTTCTTGCTTAATGTTTTCTAGGCAAGTTGAAGCTCATTTTAATTGGAGCCATGTAGTCCTGTGATGGAGCCTAAGCTACCCTCTAAGCCC
The DNA here is from genome assembly GCA_013399475.1 of Chauna torquata. NCBI lineage: Eukaryota > Metazoa > Chordata > Aves > Anseriformes > Anhimidae > Chauna > Chauna torquata. The sequence continues at coordinate 18,604 of VXAL01007230.1, read as the reverse complement.
ACCTTCTTCATTGGATTCAATACTACATGGACCATAACTGTTTGGTTCCTTCCAGCTTGCCCTCAAAAGGGCCTGAGACATATAACACTGCAAGGTACCCACCTTGAAGGGGAAGGAATTGCACCACCATCTTTCTGGGACTATCAGCTATCTGAAAATACTCAGGAACACTTTAATTGCAGCAGGACTTTAATGTACATCCAGGCCTCTGAGAATGCTGCTTTAACAACATTCCCAACCTCACAAGGGCTTGAAAAGCTAAAGCTTTTGGGGGGCAGCTGCCAAATGCAGGTAATGAATGGTTGTTTAGTGCTTTGGAAATGTACAAAGCAAAGCAAATGCTAAACACCAGTTATATTCTGCTATCCAAGTCACAAGACTGCCTAGAGAACTGCCAGTGATAAATGTCCACAATTACAGTATATAAATACCAACAGGAATTATTTAGGGTGGAACAAGGCAGGGCCATCTAGGAGTAATTAGATAGACTTAACGAGAGGAGAAAACTTCCTTGAGAGAGAACTTTTCAAACAGGCACATTTGATGAGAGAAATACTGGCTATATAGGAAGAAATACTCTTGTATAAACCTGTGATGGGTTAAATTTACTAACTCTAGTATGGAAAGTATACAAAACCATTCTTAGAGCTGTGGCATCTAAGCACCAGATTCCAAAGTGCTTCTCATTGCTTGCAAAATTGGAAAAGTAGGCCTTTTTTCATATGTTTGCTCTTTGTAATACTTGGCTTAAGTCACTTCAGCATCTGCAAGAAGTTTAGTGATGCATAAGATGGGGAAAGGTTTAATATGTACAAATAGGTCTAACTGGGTTCGAAACCAGACTTTCTCCATGCTCAATTGCATTAAAGTTTTGTTAACAAGCAAGTACATTACACTAATTTCTTTCATTTGCCGTCCTTATTGCTTTATTAACAATTCCAGGATAATCTGTTGTATCAAACTAACTTTACCATCATTTTTGCTGAATTAGTGATAGTACCATTATAATAAATTGGCTAAGGACATTGTGAAACACTGGAGGTTTTATCTCCTTTTGCAAGTGGTGAGTGGACATACAGTATATGTATGGTAGTAGTATGGGCTGTAGAAGAAATATGGCAACATCTGAACAGAAAGCATCCCTTAGCTTCATGAGTTCCCTTAGTTAGTTCAGCATAGAATTAAATTGTCTTCCCTGCAGAAAAAGTTTTCTGCTCATTATTCTTTATTTTCTGAATACTGCTGAAGTCTTACTGTTTACACAAAATGTGTTTTTTGTTTTGTTTTTTTTTTCCCAAAGAGCCTTGAAGTGTTTAAACTTAATGTAGGACGAGAGACAGGTCAGAGAGTTAGGAGATTATTCCTGGAGAGAGAAGAAAATGTTTCTGGTCTGTGACAACACAAATTCTGTAGCATACTTTGTAAGAAAGCAGAAAAGCTAGAGAAGAAGGTGAGTGAAAGAAAATTAAGAAGAGAGGTGAATGCAGGGATCACAATGAGAATGGAAAGGGAGAAGCAAGCTGGTATGTAAGGCCATGGAAACAATGTGCGGGAGCTAAATTTGAAAGGTTGGGAAGCAGAAAGTCAGTGGGTCTGTTGGTGGACACACCAACATACATTCTCCTTGACAAGATAATAAGTTAGGCACTAACAAATGGGTGCAAGAGAGGCTCTAAATCCTCGGTGCAGGATTGCAACAGAGAATAAGTGAGCAAAGCACTGCAGGTGTATAACCACAGGACCTGCAGAGGAGGAAGACAGAACTTGTGTCGAAGTGGAGGTAGTCATGTTAGCAATTCAGTTGGCTGTCTTTTATGCAGTCACTCTAGAGCCACCAGTACATTCTTTGAAAGTGATTGACAATTACTGTGATTATTTGCTTTTTGTTCTCGTTGGCTTTGAAACTTTAATCAAAATTACTTTCAATGTAATCAGTTTGCAAAAGATGAATTCTTAAGGATTTTTTTCCCAATGCTTTTACAATCTAATCGATCTTTAATAATGAGAGCCAGCTGAAAAAATACAATTTTATATTCAGACAATGCAATTTCATCAAAAAATGAATCATCTTAAGTGAATACATTGATTTAGATTAAATTTGATGGGAAAATATCAAAATTAATATTTACTTTTTCTTTCTGGCTATATTGAAATGTTTTATATTGGCATTTTATTCCTTTCATTTTAACTTTTATGATGTTTACATTATTTTGATATTCCTATAACATTGCATTTAAGGGTTTCAGTGATTGAAATTCAGTATATTTTTTATTTGCACTGAAAATAGTCAAAATGTTGCAATTTCCCACGGGATGAGAATTCCACTTTTTATTTACAATACCATATGGAAAGAAATACAGTGCTCCAGAGTAAGTCTGACCTTAGTATGCCTCAGCTCTGGAATGCCAGTCAATCTAATATATGGTTGAGGATTGTGTAATAAGCTTTGTGAATGATTTAGGCCAATCATCTTTTCATTATTTCTTCACCAATATTGGCAGTGGTAATTCCTTGTACATAAATGCAGGTTTATTCTCCATCCATCTAGACACAACTTATATGAAAGAAACTATAAATGAGTCTTCTTGGAGCATGCTTTCCAATTCTAAGAATTGTTCATATATCTCACCTTTTTTGCTGAATTAGGCTCCAGTGATGAACAATGTCTGATTTGAATAATATTTAGTATTATCTTCAGTATTTATTTTACAGAATGTTCTGCAGTGTTGGTGAGTTTCAGTCCTTGTGGAGATAATGGCAACTCTCCTTATGTGTTTGCGTGTAAAACATGAACTGAAGGCGATCAATGAGAGTGAGACTTTCTGTAAAACACCAGAAAGACAGGTAAAAATATTAGGAGATTATTTATTTATTAAGTATATAACCAATCTTTATATAAAGAAAGATGACTTCAGTTTGTATTGAAGAAGTAATTAACATATTAGCTGAAAGTTAACCTATTCATGTGGAGCTTCTGCAGGTAAAAGAAACTGAATACATTCTATGTTCATCAGAAATATACCCATATTAAAATTTATTGACTTAATGCTTTACTGATATGATAACAAGATGTACAAACTCTTTAATCATCTTGTATGTTGGATATAAACTCTTGCAAACCCTACGCAAAGCCTGCTCTGTAACTTTATAACAAAGATAAACTTAATGTTTAAGATGTTTAACTTTGGCTGCTTAAATTCTGGTAAAATTATCCTAGCTTAAAGATGTAGATTTTGTTCTCTTCTCTCAAAACATTGATAAGGAGGTCAAATAATACTCTCAAATTTCTTTGTGCGTTGTTATTCCTGCTGGGTTCTCCTCTCTACCTGTTGTCCTCCTTATAGGAGATATACTTGGAAGCAAACTGCGTAACAAATATAAGCAGGCTTATACAAAGAAGGGATGGCAACCAAAGCTTCCATAACATGCTATGTTATGCTGTCTAAACCTAGAGCAACACACAGAGTGAATTGTTTTGTCGACAGAACCTTCCAGTGATCTGAAAAGCAAGTTTTTATACTTAGCTTCTCAAATATGAATTTAAGGTGCATTTGCTGGCACTTGCTAGGGGGCCTGTGTCTGGTGAAAGTTTCCAGAGCTTCTTGTACATCCTACTCCCCCAGAAATACTGCATAAAACCTGTTTGTAGAAACCCTGAGAGGTAAACGTCAATTCATGCATTTGAAGTTCTGTCAGAGACCATGCAAACAAAAAAAAAAAGCGTAAGTTGTTTTGGTTTCTGATTGTTTGCTTTCCTGTTTCATCTAATGTAGAGTCAAAACAAAGAATGTTAAATTAATCTGTTTTTCTCTAATCTGAGTAATCTTCGCCTATTTCTGTTTGCAGGGTAGCTTTTCTGCTTTCTGAGAAAAACAACAGTTATCACTCTGAAAATAAAGTATTTCAGGCATCTTCAGGGTGCAGGTCTTGTGTTTTACTTTTTATTTCAGATGTTAAAGCCCAGAAAGCTCTTCCACTGAGCAAGGACACCGCAGGAACTCCTTTTGCTTTGAACAGCTCCAGCGTCCTTTCTCCTCCTTTGTGTTCCACACTAAATGTCTACTGGGATGAACTGGTTCATGGTCATGGCTGGGTAAGGGTGAGTCTGTTCTCTCTTAGAGGTTGGCCATTTTGTGAAAATGTGCTCCCAAAAATGTATTTACTAGATTAAATACATTTTACCTTTGGTTTTATGTTGCCTGGCAGATTGATTTCATAGCAGAAATACTGCAGGAAACTAGGTTGGAAAAGGTTTTGTTGTTGGCTTTTAATATCTTCCTTAGTATTTATTCCTGTATTTACTTTTCTAAGCAGAAAATGGTAATATATGTCACTGCCTTTCAGGTATGATATTAAAAAATATTTTCAAGAAACCAAAAATTAAAAAAAAAAAAAAGTGTCATGTTTCAATATAGTCACATGTACTTCTCTCAGGTCATTTGCCAAACTAAACCATCCTTTACATGACATGTCCCTTGTACAGATAATCCATACCGAAACTCAGGTTTCTAGAAGCCTGTTTGGGCTCTCTAAACAGCGACGTAACTGGTCATTTCATTGTTGTTTTCTTTGTCAAGAAGAGTTTAAACCCCATTCCCTGAAGTCCTGCATTCCTCCTAGCTGCAGCAAAGTAGTGTTGCCAATGTCATTGTGATGTGGCCAACAGTTGCAGCATTTTAAATGACAAAACCCCTAACAAAGCACAAAAGAAATGCGCCTGCCCTCTGGAACGTCCTGTATTAACAGATGCATGTATGTTGGATGTGTAACCAGCGAGAAGGATTTTGCGGAGTAGTGGCTTTTACAGAAAGGATCTGGCTTGTAGGGCTGACTGAATAAAAGACGAGGCAGGAGGTGCATAAAGATGTGAATAGACAAAATGGCACAAATTGTGAGGCAGAGCATACGGATAAATGTAATGACAGATACCTAGTATGCAGGTAGGGCAGAGACATAAAGGTTTGGATTTGCTGCTGAAGATGGGAGGAGGGGAGAAAAATCTGAGTGATTGCTGTTGAGCAGGTGTTTGGGCAGGGAGCAAGGGGGGTTAACTGCGCTTTTTGCAGAGTGGCTGCTGTGGGTCTGCTGGGGAAGCAGTCAAAAACGTGAACAGCCAAACGATGGGAGAACATTTTAGCCACAAAATTTTGAAGGAAAATTAGGTACTTTTTAGAAATTGCGGTGAAGAAAATCAAAAGGAAGTGCATATTAACAGCAGAGCAGACATGCCAAAAGCACTAATCAGAGGTCTTGAGACTGCACTAAGACTGCAAGCCAAGGTGACAGGATAAATGTTTTATTTTTCTCATATAAGCTGCCAGAAATAGTAATTATGCTTAATTTATGGTTTTCATTTGAAGATATATGCCATAGTTCTCAAAAGGCACTCCTGTATCCAAAAGCACATTCCAAAAGCTCCTATCCCCTCTAGTAGAAATAATTGTCCTCTTCTGTAACTTATAAAAACGTGTTTGGGCTCTTCTAGTACCTGTCTCTGGTACACAAGTTTAACAAATGCAGACATTACTATGTTGCTTGTTTTCCGGTGAGCTGAGTTATGATTTGCAACACGGGGGATGAACATCTTACATTGATAAGACAAATTTTCTGCAAGTCATCATGCAGTAACAGGAAGTATCAATATCAACGATCCTCGTTGTTTTAAGTTTTTATGGTATTCGGTTGTTTTTTTTATAGCATTGGACTAAAGTTCACAGGAAAGATGAATTTAAAAGACTTTAGTTTGTTAAATCTGCCATGGTTTGCCAGTCACTCTGCCAAAATTTTCCACTATGTACTCCTTATAGTTCTGCATGACCTAAATTTAATTGACTAACGATGAGAAGCGTTATTATGGATCTGTCATTGCAGCTACCCTTCATATGTTTCACTAGCTCGAATGAGCAGTTGCTAGGGTTGTTTCTGACCCAATTTACAACAATGTAAACCAGCAGCGAATTCACAGAAAAGAAAACAAATGTAGCTGGTGAGAAAGCAGAACTGGGCTCAGTGCTGCTCCAGTAGCTCTTGTTTACAAGTGAGTAGAAGAGTAAAGTCCACTGCTAAAACACAATTTCAAGTATGCGGGAGCAGAGGTATGTCACACAAACTGTCCAGCTGATATAACAGCATAATTCATCTTTTGATTTCACTGACTCTATTAAGAAAAAAAATGGAAGAAAAATAAGTCCTGGTTTTACAGCCTAGTTTTGTTACAATATCTAAGCATCTCACCAGAAGCAAAGGTCTAAAGATGAAAATGGACAGAGATGTATTTAACATAGCAAGCTGCAAGAATTGGTAGTGTTAGTTTGACGTATTGAAATATTATAATTCCAGTAGTCTCATTTTAGTAAATTCATGTAAATTACTTTATGATGTCTGGATTTGTCTGTGCATTGATTTATCAAGTATGTCTTGTTTACGAAATTCTCCTTACTGATAACAAACAATTATTACTTCAGGTAATTGATTTAAAACATGGTGTAGAGCATTGTCAGCTAATACTGTGCCAAGAGTTATAGTACGCATTAATACAGACCAGAAACTTACGTGCCTTATTCTTGCTCCACCAGATCAGTATCTGGAGTAAAGACAATGGCATCCACCAGGATTGTTAACAGGAACTCATCTGGAATACAAACGTACAGTACATTGCAGGCAGGACTGGGTTTTTTATTCATATAATTTATTTTAACAGCTGACTTAGAGAGAACAGAAGACACTGATCTTAGCAGGAGTGTGTAGGGAGAAGCTGAGACTCTGATCCTGCCTCTGTTAGAATTGATTGCAATGTGATAGATTGGGCCTGTCTAATCTGAGGCAAACTCAAAAATTCCTGGGGATCTTCCTGCAAAATGCTAGTATGAGCTTGGAACAGGGAGCCTTGTAAGCATAGCCAATGGCAGTCTTTCTAGGCAGTAAAATGGGAAGTAAGAGTGACTGAGACACCTTAAAGCAAAGCCCTGATCAGCTCAGAAATGTCCGGCTTCCTGTCAACACCAGCAGTCAAATTACTTTGTAGCCCTTAAAACAATTGCTTGGCCTGGAGACAGGAGCTGTAAACATTGTTGTTATCCCAGCTAAAGAAAACTAAGTGAAGTCACTGGAGAAGGCTGAGAACAAACATGGTACTTGCTAACAGGCAAGGGAATAATTGTCCTCTGCCCTCACAAACTGAAAGTGGTAGGCAGTGATTTACTGCTGAGGAAGAGAGATAGTTGTGATATGACAGGCATGTTGCTTTTCCAAATCAGATATTCAATATTATTATATATATTAATTATTAAATGAATCACTAGAAGTAAAGTGGCAAATTAAGGTTTGAAATTTTCTTCATTAATTACTTAGTTTCTTCCTTAGGTACTTCAGTAGCTTTTACCTGAGATCAGCGAAGAGCTTAGTTGTTTTTATAGGATTGTTTCATCCAGAATCATGAAAAGTCTCATTTTCTCTCAGAATTTGGGCTTGTTTGCATAGTGTGTGCATCATATCTTCCCACTGGGTTGTTTTTTTCTAGTTACAATATTTCCATTTTATAGAGAAGATCCACTTTATGATTTTCTAATTAGTATTTTCAAAATTCAGACCAAATTGTGAAGGCAAGACTCAGACTTGTCTCTGGGCAGAACTTACATGTTGGGCTTCAGGCCTTGGTGTTTCCAGAAGGACAAACCAATTCTCAAACTTTTCCTGCAATAAAAATTTCCAGTTCACTTTGTCTTTCCTGGCCTTTAAAAATGTTTTCTACTATATTTTGTGCTAATGATTCGTTTTTTTTTCATAAGATTGCTTGCAGAAGGCAAAGTTTAACTACTAAACCCACAAATGTGTTCACAGGGAATTTTGTGCCAGAGATGTTTATGGGTAGCTGTTCTGCTATTGACTGAGTAAATTATGGTGATTGCTCTAAATATCTTCCTCTTCTCAAATTTGGCCAGCCAGTGATGGAGCAGGAAGAAAAAAAAAAAAAACTGGGTGAGAGAGAGATCACCAGCCTAACATGTAGAACTGGAAACCTTAAAACAAAAGTCCCTCTGAAGACTTTTCCCAAAACCATAATCTACTTAATGCAGCTTTCATTGTCTAACTTCAAATAGCCAGTTAAAAGAAATCTAAGTTGATTCATGAGTAATCTAGAGGTTTAAAAAAAATATTGATGTGGTAAAAATAATATTTGGGAGGGGGGGTTTTGTGTGAAAAATTTTTTTATATTCTTTTGATTGCAAGAAATTAGTGAGCAAATTGTGCAATAGTGAAGTTTTACTGCAGTTTTAGTGAAACGTGCTTCTCCATTCTGTCATCTTTATCTTGACATACAGATTCCATTTCCTATGTATATCAAATCAAATGTAAGACTTTTTTCTACCAAATACAGCTTTATTACAAAGGAAGCTAGAAGTAGCTGTCCTGTATTTGTCATGATGAAGCAATCAGAAAAATTAAAACTGTCACACAGCAGAATTAAGAGCATGAGAGGGAAATTGCTTAATTGCACAACAAATTTTCAGATTTTTTGACAGGACAAGAGGCAGTTGGGCATGAGCTGAAACATAGAAGGTTCTGCCTGAACATCAGGAAATATTATTTTTACTGTGAGGGTGACTGAGCATTGGCACAGGCAGTTCAGAGAGGTTTTGGGGTCTCCCTCCTTGGAGGTCTCCAAAAGCCAAGTGGGCATTGTTCTGGGCAACCTGCTCTAGGTGGTCCTGCTCGAGCAGAGGGGATGGACCAGGTGACCTCCAGAGGTCCATTCTAACCTCACATATTCTGTGATTTCAGGCTGTTATCTTGTGTACTTCTCACCTCTCACAATAGCATGCCTTAATCTCTTTCTTTTTTTTTTCTTTTTCTGTTGGACTCTTGGTCTTTGGAAAAAAAAAAACAAAACTGTGACATAGAAGATTTTAAACATGGTAGTCGCACTTCTAGATTTTGAGTAACAGGGGAAAAATATCAAAGGCATAGCTATGTTACCTTCATCCTTTTCCACTGGAAATGTTCAGAATTGATTTCAAAGTCTAAAGATGTGGGTAATGTGGACTATTGCTGACCCCAGCATCACCTCACCTCCTCACCTGTCCACAGTCACTAACTCACCTTTCACTCTTTGGGTTAAGTATGATGCTTAGGTGTTGCTTTAGGAGCCTACATGTAGCTTGAGTACCGGGGCAAAGCTGTTACTCTTTTGTTCTGCTCCTCAGGACAAAGACTGAGAGTTCAAATTTAGTTCTAATGTTTCTGCCCTGTCACAGAGACAGAAATAAAACATATTCCAGAGCTAGTTCAGCCAGTCAACTGGGAGAATAGCACAGGTTACATCAGCTCATGTAATATACTTTACTGCAAACAAAGACTTTCCATCCCTCCCTCAAAAAGAAATGAGTCTTAGAATCTGTATTTCCAGACATGAAAATATCCTGCAAGGAAATGGACTATTAGGTCTGCATTACCTAAAGTATTAAATAAATCTGGGTCAAATTCAACAGGACAAACCTGAATCCTTTGGGGAACTCCTAATTAGATTTTCATACTTTTGTAAAGCATCTTTTATTTCTACAAAGGTATATGGCTACTATTACATCTCTCAGCAACAGTGTTTACAGAATATAAATGTTCAATTTCCACATGATATGGAAACTTAATGCAAATACCAAAATTTTTGAGTTATTTAGACTGCACAGCAGGCCATACCGAAAGACTTCATTTCTGTGATTGACCTACAGAGTACCTTTTGATAAAGAAAAATTGGTGTGCTGATGCTTATTGTATCAAAAGAAAAAGAACAAATGGAAAACAATGCTGAAAACCCTTGTAGTAGACATACAGATAAATGCCTCCAAGGCCTGCCTCAAGCTTCCACTTTTGCTACCGTATGATGTGATGGGGCAGTCTGTAGATCCTGATTGCTAAGAGATTTTCATTCAAGCATCAGTTGCTGTGGTAACAACGTGAAGAGCAGATCAAATGGATGCCAGGAACAGACAGGTTTCTCTAAGAACTCCACATATGTGAACAATTGGTCGTGACCCAATTCCAAAAGGTTATCAAAAGAGATTTGCACTCCAACTGACTTAATGTTGCTTTCTGCAGAGGTCTGGACCTTGCTTCTGGTCCCCAGGGGTTCTCATGAGTCAGCAGCACTGGGGTTTCAGCAGAAGTTCATGGACTTCCCCTAAAGAAAATGCTGGAGCGCTAACAGAAGTGATAGTTTCATACTCAAATGTTTAAGCTGCCTTCTCATTGCCAAGGGTTGGGCTGAGCAGAGCCTTGGGCTCTGTCAAAATGTTGAGTAATTATCACATGATAATCACACACTGGAGTTTCTCCCATGCTTAATCTGATTTCTGCACTGAAGTTGCTCACAACCTGCTTAAATTCCACCCACATGTACTTTAACTGATTGTATTCAGTTTTTCATACTCAGAGTTATGTTACGTACAAGGTTCATCAAATTTTTGATCTCTACTGAGGTCATTTGTTTGGTTCTTCTGTTTCTAAAATTGGTATACTCAATTCTCATGAATGGTTGAATTGAAATCATAATAATGATCTGGCGCTTCCTGTTTAGCAAAATTCTGAGTTTCCCTTACTGATTTGGAATGCTTGATTTTCTGTTTGTTTTTGTTTCCCTGAGAAATGTGTGAAGGGAGTGTGTGTCGTGGTTTAGATACAATTATGTGGGTTGGGCCACTCAGCGTTCCAACTTTATTTTGGAAATGGGATGGAATGCAACTCCTTAAACTTTCGTTGTTTCCCTTCCTCTCTACCTCTAGAATACATTCCAACATGCTGATATGTTTAATTTTGATCCAATCTGGAGTATATTCAGGGGTTTCAGAGAAATAATGCCATGTCAAAGGTTTTGGAGGATTTGGGAATACTGTTAGAGCATGGGCTTGTCTGCTCTATACAGTCGATGCACGCCCCTTGCCCCCTGGCCTGACTGCAGTGTGTTGGAAGCCTCACAGCTGGGTAGATAAGAAGGTGTGGATATAGACTTAAAGGGCTTAAAGTCTACTTTTTAAACATACATTTTATACTTTACAAAAATACATCTTAAGTCCATTCATGGAACTGAGGGAAGTTCTGTTTTCCGCTCTAAATTGCTGCATGTTTGATACTTTGGCATGCTGTGTTGGGCAATTTATGCCTGACTGTGCCTACGCGGACATGCCATGTAGATGTCAAGTTGTCCTCTGGTCTTCAAGCCTGTTGCTACATGGAGTGCCCGTCCAGCCCATGCAAACAGCAGGTGATTTTGGACTCCTAACATTTTTTTGCCCCTAGTCAGCAAGCACAGCTCTAAAAATGTCACTGTCAGGAGACAGAATAAGTCTCCACATCAATTATATCCTGTCAGCTTTGCCAACCACTTAAAGCAATTAGAGCTGAGAACATGCTGGCTAAATTTACATGGAGCACATTCTTTCTTCTTGTCCCTTGCTTGCATATTGTACTGCAGCTGCAGACATATCACTAGTACAACGTAGGCATCAGAGGACACGTTGTGCCTCTAGCAAGTGCTCCGGGCTGTTTGTTGAGGGCAGCCTCCCAGTTTCTCTGGACCATGCTAAGCAGATTTGTCTGCTGGTGTTCCTGAAGTGAACCACAGTCTGCTGTTCCTCAGCAGAGACAGGCTGTACATATCCACAAAGAGGAGTTTCGGAAGTGATTAGTTTCTGTGTTTTTAGCTTTGTGCTTTGAATATGTAGATGAAGAGAAATACTTGGTGATACATAGAAAGCCAGAAGTGAGCAGACCAAAAGAAACAACAGAGTTCAGCAAAATCCCTGGAAGTGATTGGGTAGACAGGGGCATTTATGGCACAAGTTCAGTGGACTTGCTGGTAGAATAGTCCATTTACATACTTACGGATTTGAGGTGATTTCATGTGAATACAGCATGTCCAGGAGACATTCTTGAACAGGACTCAGAGTGTTTTAGCATCCACGCGTTATGATAGAAATAGTAAAGGTTCAAAATTTAGTATTTCTGAAGGACCAGAGCTCAGCCTGTGAAACTCGAGTTTTAGGCAAGCTGTTGAATGTGTTGGCTCAGGATGCCACGTATCTGAGTTCATCAGAAGGCTGAGCTGTCTATGTATGCGGAGCCACAGTGTTTAAGTCCCCGTGGTAAAATGCTGCCTCATCCTGAACTGAGACTGGCTTTGCTTTCCTAAGGTTAATTTAGCTGCTGTTCGCTGAAGTTGTTCAATGCCTCACAAATGGAATAAAATTACTGGGTGATGGATTCTTCCTGTGGCAATTTGGAGAAAAATTATTCCCCGGAGAGGAATCCGTGCACAGTGTCGGCGTCACTTACAACTCCATTCATGACCTACTTTGGGGAGCTGGCAGGACTTAAGTCCCCCAGGTCTCATCTAGTCTAGGATGAGCTGTATTCTCAGGCAATTACTAAATCAGCATTAAGATTGTTTCATAGATTGTCCTGATTCCTTGATCTTCCAGTGCAAGCTGTTCAATAAAGCTCTGGGCTATTTACGAGAATTTGCTGGCTGAGAGCCCTCTTGATAACACCCCTGTGCTTGTTTCCTCACTGCTCTTGAAGGTATCTTAGAAGCTTTTAAAAATGATCTCTATATCTTATCTGTGCAGTAAAGCTCTAAGTTTCTCACTAGTATGGACAGATGTTCCTTGAATAGTGGCAACGGCTGGAAAATGAATGTGTAGAAACCTTCCTATTATAAGCTGGTGGATCTTCCCTTTTCTTTGGCCGATTTTTGTCTGTTTCCATCATCTGCAAAATATACTGCAGCATGCTGTCAGTGAGCAGCATTCAAGTAAAATGTATTCATAGTAGAAAAATGGGACAATCTGAATCTCAATGAGCTAGCTTTTTAGATCTCTTAATGCTGGCCTATAAGAATCCCTTATCACAATGATATAGAGGATCTGTGAATTGGAATAACAGGTTTAAATTAGTACATACACAGGGATTATTCTGTGCAAAAGGCAAAGAAGCAAGTCTGGCCATTTAGATCCAAATATGAGTTTGAAAAAAAAGTCCTTCTAATTCTAATGTCTGTTTAAATGTTTTCTTGTCTCAGGTTTGTCTTTTATCTCAAAAGTATCCGTGTTTTTCCTTCTCACTATGCCCAGAAGCAGTTGCTGTTCATACATAACGGCACTGGGATATTCAGTGTGGGGAACCTAGAACCAACCAACCTCTGCTTGCTTTTGCAGTGAATGAGCTGCTGAAAAGAGAAAAAAGAACCAGAATTTGAAGGAAAACTAAACCAGGAATGGGTAAAGTAGGAATGGGGAAGGGGTTCTTAGTCTGGAATTTGATCTGAAACTCTGCAAGCGTATTCACATGACGGTGAGGGAGGTTTTAGCCCTAATAATGTCCCCTTCTCCTATGTTCATGAAATCTTACTCTTTTGATAGCTTTACCACATTCATTCATCTTTGAAAACCTGTCTTAAAATAAATGGAGAAAAATCTGATATTGCTGGGGTCATTTACATTGATTCCCAGCTGGAAGGTTTCTCTGGATAGCAATGTAATGTTTGAACATGCATGATGAGGCAGACCAGAGGTCCATATAGCCTCTTATAATGTCCAATACAGAGGAAATTAAAAGAACAGGGAAAGGACACCATGGCAGTTCTCTAGTACAACTTCATAGCATCCTGTGCACTGCAGTATTGCTGCTACTTGAGCCTGAACTGGGACCTCAGGTGGATTTTTTCTGTCCTCAGTTTGCCTAATTGCTTTTTGAAGCTGTAAAAAATGTGGGTGAACTTGTACTGCTGTGAAATACAAGGAATTGAATTCTGAGCGAGCTGCTGCATTCAGAAACAGGAGAGTCAGTTCAGAGTAAAGAAGAATGGATCCCTGCAGCTAAGCCTGCCACCATGTGCTAAATATACTGAAGAGCAATACTTTGCTGCAGGTGTCTGGAGTTGTCCAGTAGGCAGAGGAAATAAAGGAATCTTGTGTGAAATCTAGAGCCAGGGTGCAAGTTTTGCAAGAACAGCTATTATCCTGGTCAAAGACTGGCAGATTTCACATCCTGCTTTAGTAAATAGTGGTGCTTCCAAAGCAGAGATTGCTGCCCACTGAAGAAAAATGAGCCTTTCATACTACACACACACACACACACACACACAAGAGGCATCTATCAATTGGACCGTGCAAGCAAGCTGGCTTTTGAATAGGAATTTTCTTAGTGATGCAGGTTGTGTTTCTGAAGAGAATTTCCTTATAAATACTAGACACATTAGCATTGGTTTATTTATTTTCCATTTTCCTTCTGGCTAACTTGCTGGTACCCTGCTCCATGTACATTCCACACATTTAACACACAAAACTAAATGGGAAAAGTGATGTTTTCTTCGTGGAAGTTCTCTGCTTATTTTTGTATTTGCTATAGGCCTTGTTTTTAAAAAAATAAAAAAATAAATCCATATTTGATGTTTTCCATTGAAACTTAAATTTTGATGAAGAGAAACTTTCATGGGAAAAAATGCCTTTTGATCAACTACACTTATGAGGTTTCACTTGTCACAGATCTTTTATTCAGCTTCTCATCTTTTTTCTAAGGATTATGGGAAAAAATTCTTATACACATTTTTATAGCACCAGATACTAATAACTAAGATCTAGCAAAATAAAGGATTCAGAATACATTTTTTTCAGAAGGATGTTGTGGATGAAAGTAGTACACAAGATGAAATATGCATGTTTCCCACAGAGTAGATGGCTTGTAAACTTTGAGTTTTACCTTTGCATTTTTAGTATGATTTTTTTGCCTATTCTGATATAAAAAGGCAAAAGACAACCTTATATTCCTTTGACTGTTTAGTACAGCTACTGTTCTCTCTTGTGTACCATTCATGTCTCACCTAAACACATCATATTTGAATTTCACTCACTGATGGAAAAATATATTTTTCCAATGAGCCTTTCACTTCCATGAACCATTTTTTTGGTATGTGCACCATACAGGTGATGATGTGTGGTCTGGAGTCTCATACTTCTGAGTGCAGCCTAATAGAAGCTCTTGCGAAGTGGTGTGTGCATCTGTAGGGGAATTGCTTTCTTCCCAAATCCTTCATTGCTGTTCTCTGATGTTTTGCCATTATTCTTTTAAGGAACCCTATAAAGGATTTAGCTTCACCAAGGTTTTTATGGAAGGATTAGCAGCTTTCCAAATGGAGGAAGACAAAGTTAGGTTAGGTCAAATGGTTATTTCTGTACCATCCGAAAATAGTATTCCACATAAAGATGTGTTGAACCACTCGAGTTGTCCTTAGGAATTGTCATTTTTTGTAACCATGGAGAAGATGAGAACTTCATAGCTCCAACAGAATTCAAGAGCTTAAGGAGGATATCCAAACAGATGGTCAGCTGTTGTTCTTCCAGAACCTCAGAGGTTTTTTCGGAAGATGGTGGGCTTCCTGAGTCCCATGCATGCAGATGAAGCAGAAAATAAAAAGGTTAGTTGTTGCCTGGATGGTTTATGTTTGTTGTTTTGCTGTGCTTTGTTTTAGGTGGCTGTTAGGCCCACATACCAAAGTACATAAGGGAAGGGTCCAATCTAGCACAGGAAATCGCAAACAATTCTTGTGCTCTGAACATTGAAAGTGGGATTTAGCTGGCATACCTTGGTGAAGCTCTGCTGTGTTTGCTGGATCCCAGGTGGCTTGTGCCGCTTACATGTTTGTTACAACCAAGCTCGTTTCACACCAGAGACATGCTCTGAAACCAGAGCTCTAACTGAAGTCAGTGCTGGCTATGCATCCTCTGCCTGTCAGAAATCAATCTAAGCAAAAATAATTATGGGCTCTCCCCATTGCACGAGAGAACTTTAATCTAACTTGAGATCCAGAATTCCACTTTCAATTGCATGGAAACTATTTTAGTCTCTCTTCACGAATTGGACTTAAATGCCTAAGTCACATCAGCTCTGAGAAGCCTGTGATACTTAAATAATTTGTGTCTGGATGTGTGCTGAGACTTCTTAACAGTTCTGAGTGGCATGGCTATGCTGGGCAATCCCATTTACACTTTCTGGCCAAGACTAGCTCTAGAAATGCGTGCGGCAGAGGCCTTAGTGTTCTCTCCTGNATACTGATGAAGGATCACCCTCTTTAAGGAAAACTAAAAACACGCAACAAAGTTGCTATTTTTATTTATTTGTTTGTTTATTTTTGCAGAGGCAACTAAGCTGGATAAAGAGGAGACTTTTGTGCAGAGATGGAAGGGAAGGAGATGGGGGAGGGTTGGGTTTCAAAGACATTCAAGTTTTTTTTAATAAACATTCTTCTTATAGGAATGTTCACTTTTTAAACATCCTGAAATCCCATCCTGCCACTATGCATCCTGATTAGCGCTCTGTCAGAAACCCTCCTCTTCATGTTCCTAGACTCTGCTTGAAGCAGTGAAGAGGAGAATCAGCTCAGGAATTACCTTTTCTTTATCCAAATGAATGATCTTGACAGACAATTTGAATAATCTCTGGGGCCAAGGGTTGCAGATGACAGGGATTTGGGAACTCCTAACTTTGGAATCTCCCTGTGCTCTTCCTTAGTCAACGTACGTATGGAGACTCAGCCTGAGGAACAGGTTTGCATGAAACCATTTTGCATTGCTGTACAAAGTGCAGCAGTGTGTCATGCATGTCTTCCTCCAACACTGCACCCACTAGGTCAGAAAGCAGAAAAATGCTGATGAATCATGTTTGCACCGGCAACCTCCTTCTCAAATCTCCCTTCTGATCACAGTGCCTTTTTGCACACGGGTGGGACAGCTGAGATGTGCCATCGTGCTTTTCTCTGCTCCTGGTGACATCTACTGGTAGAACCATCTCAGCTTGGGCATTTGCTGCCGCAGAAGGTAGCTTAGATATACATCAAGTTTAATCTGTATACCTAAATGCAATGTAGAATTTATTAGTGTAAAGGTTTCTGTATTTGTTTGGGTTATTCTGTGAGCAAAGGGAGGTAGATTTGTAGCAGGAAGGCAGGGCTCTTGACAATGCTGAAATAAGAGCAGAATAAATCACTGCAGCGGGTTTTATAGGCAGCACTTCAGCAGAGCTATGAATAAATAGGGTAATGCTATCATTGCCTAGAAAGCGTTTTCTGTGGCTTAGTTTAGCTTGCTGGTTCTGCTTTCCTTACACAAGGGCTATTTTGGCAGGAATCATCGCACTGTCAGAGGATGCTGACAGCCAGACTCACTGTGGGAATCTGAGAAGGTACTTTTTGTTTATAGTCAATGCTTTCTGGCTTTGGCATGGCACAGGCTGTTGGTTTAGGAAACAAGGGTAAGTCATGCTTTTCTTTCTGCTCATGGCCTGTCTTATGTGCTTTTATTTTTTAGGTCCTGACACTGAAAATAAATCCCCTGAAAGAGAGACCTCAGAAGACCCCAACAAAAAAAACAGAAGTTGTAAGTGGAGGAAGAGCAAAAACTGAATTTTTCTAGCCCTTTTGGCAGGCAGAAAGTTCTATTTGGATAAGGCACAGATTTCAAAACAAAAACAGATACACAAAACCCAGCTATTTAATGACGATATTCTGATTTGTATCTACTGTCCCCATTATTAGTGATGATACATTTACATTGGCCTGTGAATTCAGAGACAGAATCCAATTTAACTTTAATGGTTAACTCTTTTGGGGCTTCAATTCCCTTCATGTGCCTGCAGCTGATTTGGCTTCAACCAGAGCTGTCCTCTGCCTGTCCATCTCCCATCTTTTCCATGTAATTTTGCACAAAGTACTACCTGGCTCAGTTGATATTTGTGAGATTTCTGAGGCCTCCTGGAAGGGAAAGCATTTTTCTGCTGATATTGAAATACTTGACTGAAGACTGAGCATGAACATTGTCCAAATTCCTGTGCTTTGCTCCTGTGAAACCTGAACACGCTGGGGATACTCACTGACAGAGGGGGAAAATCAGAGCCGTGTTCAAAATGCTTTCTAAATCGAACACCCCAAGAGCTGAATTCAGGCTTGCTCAGTTCTTCTGAACGTGCACATCAATATGCACACAATTAAGCACAAGAGACTGGTCATGTGGTAAGTTCTTATTGATCCTGTTCTGGCAGCGCTGGAAAAAAGAACAGAAAAGGCTTCTATGATAGGTGTTCAGTGGGGAAAAACAGCTCTTCTCCATCATTGTAAGGTCTTGAGTTGGCAGGGCATTCCCAGTGGATTGTGTTTTTAATAAGTTCCTACAAGAGTCATAAAGATGGTAAAGTACTGCTAAGCATGGCAGAAGGGACGGTAACAAAGTTAAACTTTCTGTATTCAGAGGTAAATTGG
This sequence comes from Chauna torquata, assembly GCA_013399475.1. NCBI lineage: Eukaryota > Metazoa > Chordata > Aves > Anseriformes > Anhimidae > Chauna > Chauna torquata. The sequence continues at coordinate 306 of VXAL01007230.1, read as the reverse complement.
AAATAGTCGAGCACAATGACTGCCTGTTGAAAAGTGGAGCTAAGACAAATATCTGAATATTGTAAGGTACATTTAGTGCTATGAGCAAGAAACAATCCTGTGGGGAAAGAATGGGATCATACAAGAATCTCTGAGTCATGGAATACAAATCAAGATTTTAAAAAAATATTTGACTTAGGTATATTTTCCTATATATTTATGTTTGGATTTGCAACAAGCAGACATAAAAACCCAACATAGATTTGTATTTTCAAGGACACCTGAAGGGTAAGTATACCCCTTAGATTCTATTTGCTCTCTTTTATA
>VXAL01007229.1:55740-71748 GCA_013399475.1 Chauna torquata | reverse complement strand
AAGGTCAAATAACTTCACAAAGAATATCTTTTAGAAATATATTAAAAAGGAGGAGGAAAGGTAGAGTACACTCACCAGGCGTGTATTAACAACAGGAAACAGTAACGCCAAGAGGGCCCCATTCAGCATATGCATCTGCAACCTTAGAAATGAGATGTGATATTACTTGCACAGACTGGAGATGAAATGCAATACTTTCACATATCTTATGTAGCATCTCTACAATAAGAAGCAGCCAGAGACTTGAGAAAATTCCATTGAATTTGAATAAAGCCACTGTTAAATACAATAACTAGGACAAAACCTCTCTTTAAACATACATTTAAATACTTTCTTAAGTAGGACTGCTTTTTGTAATGAGCTTTGGATTCCTAGAAGGCCTGGACTGCCCCTTGGTGTTAATCCCGTTCATGACACTGGCTGCTAAATGCTTGGAATTTTGCTGTTCATTTGTCTTTCAGAGCTTAAAATAACATATTTGATAGAAGTTTTTACTCCTGTCCAACTCTGTTTATGTAGAACTTCAAAGTAAAGCTTCAGGAATTTGGAAGACCAGCAATTTTGAGTCCCTTAAATAAAAAAAAATTAAATTTGTCAAGATGCAACAGCAAATCCTAGGCAAAGAATAGGGCAGGACAGTAGTATTATAATACTGTATTTTGTGCAGCTTTCAGTCACCTCTCCCTGAACCACTGCTGCATCAAAAGAACACAAAAAATTGCATCAGTACTGTTTCAGTTTACATATGTGACAAACTAAAGAATAATCTGTCTACAACCACTGCCTGCCATAAACTTTATTAGGAATTAGAAAGTTTAAAAGTAAATCAAAGGGAAAAAAGGTCGTGCAAACCCAAAACAGTTTTTCAAATGTCATTTATATGTCAAGGTGTTAGAAAACAAGATGGTTCATTCTGAAAAGCAACAAATATTGTGGCCTCTGCTCTGCAACCAGTCTTTTGCAAATGAATAGTAAATTCAGGATTTCCTGGACACCAGACATATTTCGCACGCTCTCTGAGAGGAAGAGATGCTAATATAGTATCTCTGTATTTGGCCTGCTCCCAGCCCAAATAAGGAACATTAGGAAAAAGTTGCAGCCATACAGTAGCACTTCCAAAACAATTCATGAGGCATGCGCCCAGGACCATTTTTCCAGTCATTGCCCAGACTATGACAAGAAAGAGCAGAGTGAACGGCCATCATGGCAACCGCAGCTATTCCTGATTACCATTCTGTCTGCGAAGTCCCGTGACCCTCCCCACAGTGTAACAAGTTGCCCCCCATGGCTACTTATTGGACTCTGCTGCAGTAGTCAATTAGAGCTTGCTACACATTAGAAACCCTTGTGGTTCCTAAAGTTAGTCACAATAAGCAGTATTTTAGAAAAGATTACATATATTTGAGAAATACCAAAATCAGCAAGAATTTCCTTTAGCTAAACTGACCTGTTTTTAAAACTAGACCCACATTGTATGTATACAGACTTCAGTGAAGATCAATTACTAATTTTTAGTGAGTATAATGAAAAGGTACAAGGCACATGAAATTAAATAAACAAGCCTATAGGTTAATCTGTAGGATGCCTGTACTTTCATTTGTTACTGAGCTAATGTATGTTGCTAGTGAGACCAAAACCACCACCGGCACAAAAGAACCAAGGGTATGTGGCTCAGTGCTCACAATTTAAGGCATGACCCTTTTCAAGGTGTCATTTTTCAGTCCAACCAATATGCCTTTCCTACTGAATGTCTTAATATTTTATGACTTAAGCCTTGATTAATTTCTAAAATACCTTATGCAATTAGACAGAAATATAGTAAGGAAGAGGCATTACCTGAAGAGAATCATTGCAACTCGACATGGAGGGCAGGCAAGAAGAAAAATCTGAAATATTAGAAACAAATTTAAATTAATGATATGATCTCTTTTAGACTCTATTTTCTGTATCTTTCTTTCCAAGTTCTGGATATCACAAATCATTTCCAACCAGAAGAACCATTCTATAGCAGAGCTGGAAAAGACTAAAAATCATGAACAAATTAAAAGGTTTATATATTTTTACGTAAATTCACACTGCCTACATGTAAAAGTATTATGCGGTACAAGCAGCGTCTAGGGTTCAGCTTCTTCCAGTGCCTAAGAAAGAAGTCAAGCTCTAGCCTATTTGATATTGTCATTATGGAAAAAAAAAAAAAAAGTTTTCCCAAGGCCTCGCATAAAGCAGATTGCTATATTACCAATCATTTTTACAACAGCAGCTCCCATAGCTGTCAGTCACCATAAGGTCCTCACTGTGCTAAAGACCAAGCATTTACACCAACAATACTCCCCTTTGCTTCAGCAGCGCAGGACCCAGCTCATGAAGTTTTAATCTGAAGTGGTTCTGTAGAAGTCTCTTAGTACTTCCCAAAATAAGGCTACCACAGTATCTGTTCTTAGTAGTCTTAGAAGTCCTCTTTAAATATGTCCATTGTCTTACTCAATAGAGTATTTTCAAAATACCGCAAAAATGTCACCAACTATTAGCTAGCCATTTCACCAGAACAAAAACAACACAATACAATTAGAGCAGCTTATGTTTGTTTTTCCTTACAGGCCATACTCGTACTGTAACAGGATATGTTTACATATCCTGTTAAATCTTTAGGTAGCAAAATACTGTTGGTTTGCAACAAGGCCCCATGTAAATTCACAGGATAATCATCATGCTTTGATACTGCTGTCCAATACCCCTCACGTAAGTTAATGCGCTTCATATCAGCAAGTCTTACTCTAGATATGAAGAGATTACGTAAGCGGTCATTGATAAAAATCCTATCTTTTATATTGTACACTACTGAAAATTAGGGAATTCCCACACAGTTTGGTCTACTCTCCAAGAAAAAATGTTTCAGGGGAAAAAAAAAAAAGTATCATGCTTTTTACTGTTGTTGCTAAAATAAATTCACAATAGATTATTTCATTGCTGACCTACAAAACAAATAACCAATAAATCACCACAAAGTGAGAACATCTGGAGAATATGTCTGTTTTGTGGACAAGTCAGACTGGACAATTAGTCAAATATTTCTTTCAAGTGCTGCAGGACGTATCTGTGCAGATGCCTCTGACATATATTCAAATCGACTACTACCAAATCACATACTTGCTGCAGCAACAGTAGAAAGTTGAAGCTTGGATCATACTATTGAGCCCTTGTTTCTAAATGGGGCTTGCTGTCATTACCATACAAATAAATGTACACATTCTAAATATGTTATTTCCAGTTCAAGTTCTTAATATACAGCCATTTATTTCTCTAATTAACTTACTCGTATGTTTAATTCAAATAAATCAAGAACAGTTTAGAACACATATATGCACACACAAAAAATACTTTTTCCCAAATCATACAGAACTCTATTAGAGGCAAAGCAAGGAGGAGGCAGAACTTAAATTTATTTGAAAGTACCTCGAGACATCTTCTCAGTGAACACTTAAAAATCCAATCAGAGTTTCTCTGAAGTCTTGTATTTAAAAAGTAAGTCATTTCAGCTAATCAGGTGAGGTTAAAGGCTAAAAGAACATAACAGATGCATGATGACAATCCTCTAATGGATGCTTTTTCATGCTGAAGGGAAAAAAGAAAAAAGTACATGCCAGCAAATCTTACAAGAGGCCTATATATCACCTTGCACATAAGACCCATACGGCTTCTGGGAAAAGTGTCTAATTATGTTTCATTATTTTATCATTGCATATTTTTGCAACAAACTTTGTTTACTAAAGTACTTTGAATTATGGACTACATTTTACCTTATTTGGAGACCATAAGTGTTTTCTACAGGTGTCTTTTAATAACTGTTTATCTCCCATGCTTCTTGAATGCATTAGTCAAAGTTTTTAAATATTCCATGCTGTATGTTAACAAAAGCAGATATGGCATTTGGATCTCACTAGTTCTTCCAGAGTTTTAAATTCAGATGTCTTATGATTTCATTAAATTCCTAAGTCTGACAGAAGATAGATGTTAATTTTGAAGCATAGTTCATACCTTCATGGAAGAAGTTCTGCTCTTCCAGTATAAACTCTTTTTTCTTTTCATTTCCTACATCTTAACTGGGGGGAGGGAGGGGGAGGGGGAAGCAGGTTCCTCTTTCTCTGTATGCAAAAAATAATCAAAACAGCAACATGTCTTAATCACACCACTCATTTCCTTTCCTGACACAATGCAGAGTGCTGCAACTACCAAGTGGCAGAGCAAAAATTTCAATACAAGTCCGCATACTGTCTGAATATCACCACTGAGGAGAAACAATAGCTAATATTGGGAAGTATGGCATTGTTATAAAGATTGAGATGGACATACTAATCTAAAATACTTCACTACCATGGAGACAGGCAAACGAGTAGAAGAGTCACAGTTACTTATTTTCAAGTCAACTCTACTGCAAGAAACACAGTTTCAAGGACTAATGAGGGCAAAAGAAGAATTTAATATTTTTAAGCATGCAAGTCCCTCGGTTATAGGGGAAATCTTTCCGAAAACATGTTTAAGAGCAACAGAGAAAACTAGAATTTTTATGTTAAACCTTCACAATAACAGAAGAGATCTTCAAATGTTTCAGCTTTAGGAGATTAATATCAAGCACTTTCTCTCTAAATATGTAAATACTTTCCCATGATAAACAAACCTCATAATCTGTCAAAAAGGGATGTTTTACAAGACACGCTTGTATTTGATTTTGAAAGAACTATGCCACTGAGTAGATTTAAACATCATAAAAAGTGTTTCTGTGAGTTCAGCTCACAGAGTAATTAGTAGACTGAAAACACCTAGCTCACAGCAGACAAGCTCGCAAGCTCTAACACAAGTGTTTGCGTATTTATCCTATAATCATATTACATTTCACTGTCATACCGGAAACAAAATCCTTTGCCTTGCAGGAAGAAACAGCTATGTTTTATAAACCAAACGATGTCATATTAAATTAGGGGCAAGGCCGTGAAGAGTTCCCAGCCTATTTTCCTGCTGGCACTCTCAAGGTTTTACGCACGCGGGCTAGCACAGATGCTTGTCCCTCTCACTGGGGCATTGCAGAGTTCCAGTGTAAACAGCATGTACTTTACAGCACACTGAGGTAGGCTTCTCCTCTTTCAAGGCAGAATTGCTAAACTTTCAGTTTAGAAGAAACATTAAGAAACAACTTCAGTGTCCTTCCTCATTCTGTAAGATGTTACCTGTTATATTTTCATGCGTTACAAAAGAAAAGAAGGACAAAAGAATTAACCAGAAATCCAAGATGTAGAAAAGTAAGTATTTGGGGAAGGAAAAATAAGCTTTAAAATACCCCTCATGTTACACATTGAGCTCTGAGCACAGTTCTGATCCTTCTCTTCCCCGTGACCTCTCTGTCCCAAAAAAAGTACAGAGGTCAACAAGAATGACCAAAAGGTATAGATCACCTTTCATGTGCAGATTGAAGTCTTAATGGGTTAAAACAATCTGTAAAAAAAAACAAACAACAACAACAAAAAACAAACAACAACAACAAAACCAAACTATAGTCTGCAAGTAAGAGAAAGAGAGTGTACAAAATCCTGAGTGGCCTTGAGGAAAAGTACAGATAACAAGTCCTAGGTGGTGACAACACTGTGAACCAGGACATCTGAGTCTTCTTCACCAGCACAGAACCAGAAGATTACCCAGTTTTTCCTCAGGCAATACACTGTAAAGAAACCTGTAACACTGGTAAATCCATAAACCAAGGTTCACTTCAACCTTAAAGACCCAGATGAGAGCTAAAGTCAGTAATATTCATAATTGCTCTGCAAGACCATAAATAACATTGTCCATCCCGATGGGAAATATTTCCAGCGTGAAGAACCGCATAGCTATCACTCCCCAGCATAAGCCCAAATACAAAGGTCACACCACAACACGTGATGGATCAGCAGGGCTGCCATAATTTAGAGACTGTAACATACAGGATTGCTCTGTTTAACCATTCCTTTAGTGAGACAAGATCTGAAAGAAACTGAACTCGTGGTTGCTCGCAACTAACCCAGGACTGGGTTGCAAAACAGTCTCTTTCCCTTCTTTGAACCATGCACTAAGAAAGAAAACTAAGTTCTAAATGATATCTACAGGACTGGGATGGACTGAAAAGCAGAAGGAAAAGGATGGTATTTTTCTCCCTATAGTAATAAATTTTAAAAAAATTCTAAAGGAAACATGTATGTGACTTTGTCATTCAGTATGTCATGGATTTCCCAAGAAACACCTTGAGTTCCACAAACTTCAGAGACCATTGTTTTCTTAAATATGATCGTATCAATCCTTTGTGTTGCTGTAGCAGGCAGAAGAGCCAGTATGTAAACAGACTAGTCTGAAGACAGTACGAACGTAACTTTCCATGAGTTTACTCTGAAAACTTCTTTAACTACAAACAGGATCATGTGAAAGACCACAGACCTGAACAATGTGTTGTTTCTATCTTCTGTTCTAGGAAGATGTGACCTACAGCAAAATGTTTCTTCATTTGGTTATAGATAAACTCTTCTCTTTAAGACATGAACAGAGCAAAGTCTGTAAGGATTCACTCCACTGTTAAGTGAGGTCAACAGAATGTTTCTTTCCATGCTACACCAACCCTCACTGTCCATGCAAAAACCAGAGACAGAAGACAGTCCTTACTATTCCCTTACTACTGTGTGAGAGGAGGTTTTCCGTAGGGCTTCAACGGTATTTTCAACTCTTCATTTGCCAGCTAACTCAAAAGGAATATTTCAGTGTATCCCTTCCCTACCTTTGTATTACATGGCATGATGAACAAGGTAATAAGCAGATTTCACCAAGTGCTACACTGGCCCTCCACAAATCCCTGTTAAGTTCCCTCCTTCTTTAATCACTGAAAGAAAACCACTCAAGTGAAATGTTACTGTTGAAAAGGAACTTGGTAGCTAGGAAAAGATAGGTAATTTTTCATAAATTCATTGTTATAAGTCAGAATTTGCAAAAAAAAACCTACTCCTTGACATTGCAATATAGTGTCTCTAGGTAAAAGTTAAACTTACATGGATGGAAAAAAGGCTAAGTATCAACCAAAACAAACTGGTATTTTGTGGTAAGTTAGTTTTTTTATTGATTTATCTGTTTTCCTAGTGCTAAAATATGACAGAAAAGGGCACCCAAGTTTCAGAAATGTGAAAAAAATCCAATACTGAAACAAACACCCTCAAAGCCCCAAAAGACTGAAACTTTATCAAACCACAAAAAACTACATTAGCAGTAATCTGGCCTCCCCTTAAAACAATCTAATTTCCTCATCTCTATGCACTATGGTAACCTCTAATAGTATTTTCACTTCTTGCACTTCAAGCATTACATGTGCTGCAACCAGCAGATCAATTCTGAGATATTAGATGTTTGCATTATTTGATTTGGAGTTCATACAGAAAGAATTTTATTCAAACAACCTCTTTTACAGTTTGTACATCTAGGCTACAGCAATGGGCAAGTGCATTGGTATAAAGAATTGGAAAAAGGTAAAGAACATAAACTGTCAAGAATATCTGGTTTCCTATTTTCCATTTAACAGTATTGCTAGATTGAAAATGGCAAGAAAGGACTGGTTTTTGTTGTTGTATGGTTGATTTTTTAACTCTAGCAATGTCTCTTCAGTACATTTGTTATGGATGACTTTTTTCAGGGGGGAAAAAAAAAGAGCCATGAGGTGAGCAGATTGTCTTAAATCTGCTTTATTACAACTCCAACATACTCAGAGAATGAGACATTCAAACATACAAGTGTCCCAAATATATACTGAACTCCTATCCATTAGTGGCTAAAATCAACTACACTAAAATGCTTGCCAGCATTTTACCCAGCCAGTCATTATGAGCCATAACATGCCTAAAATACAGATCCTAAAAAACAGTTGATTAAATACCTAAAATGAAAGGCTCTGGTACTCATGTCTAGAATTCTCAGATACTGGCAAGTATGTACATATTTCCATTATGTTATACGTTCCAAAGGCTTTGAGAGCATTGCCATAAAACAATTTCTAATCTCAGCTGCAAATGTTCTCATTTGTCTTTGTCTAATATTTCCTAGTTTCTTTGACATTTAAGCATGCTATATCCCGCCACTACTTCTACTAATCATCATTTCAGAAATCAAGACTAGTAGAAAGATCTATTCTCAAAAGGGATGGACAATATTCTGTTTGAAAAATGGCACAACTGAAGGGTGTAACAGCAATACTTCATCTGAACAGAAGTAAAATACCTCGTCAAATATCTAGACCTGGATACCATTCTATTCATTTAATGTTATGGCTTCACTCCATGCACACTCTAAACAGGGAGACCTCACTGATCCCACCCCCGGCCCCCCACCATTACTTGCTTGAATCTCCAGTTCTTGGATTCCAAAACTTTCTAAACTTCTGCAAAGCATTACACCCAAGAGCTCCCTTCAGAAGTATATCAACGATGCTATTTTTGAGTTACTGCATGGAGGCAGAGAGCGCAGTCAGAACTTGTCATGAAAAGCTTCTCTTCTGCCAGCCTTAGTCCTACTGTGAGACAGAACCATGCATAACAAAGATCACCTTGTTTGATCAGAAATAAACTAAAAAGACAAAAAGTCAACAACTCAAAAGGTAGCAGTGGAAGAAAAGAACAAGTCACACAGTGGGTAACCGACGACTGGACACACGGGAACCACACAAAGCTGTGCCGAGGAGGTTCAGACTGGGCATTAGGAAAAGCACCTTTACCATGAGGGTGGTCAAACACTGGAACAGGCTTCCTAGCAAGGTAGCTGATGCCCCGTGCCTGTCAGTGTTCAAGAGGTATTTGGATAATGCCCTCAATAACACGCTTTAACTTTTGGTTAGCCCTGAAGTGGTCAGGCAGTTGGACTTGATGATCTTTATAGGTCCCTTCCAACCAAACTATTCTATTCTATTCTAATTCTAACCACTCCAGATTAAACATCACACCTAGTATCATGTGCAACAGACAGGAATGCTTACAGATCTCCAAGGTCTCTTTTTTTCTAGCAGAAGATAGCTGAGCATGCTACAAGTAAAATCACTGCATCTCACATACGCAGCACGGATTTCATTTACCTTGAATAACTGCAGCTTGTCCATCTCTGAGCCACCAGTTTGACTCAGTATCTAGCTGCAGCAGCGGAAGACTGGAAATACATCTGTCTTTTCAAACATTCCAGTCATGATCACTTAGGTCATAAATTGATTGTTTTAGTATACTACTTCAAAATAAAAACTTCAAGAGGTTAGATTTTAATTTCTAATTCTACAGAGCAATGTGAAAAAAATCCATGGAAGCTGGATTGATCCAAGTTCTGAAATAAATTTAGAAAAAGAAATAAAAAGAGAGAGACAGACAAGCTTTGGTCATTCTGCACTGAAATAAAATTATTTTCACCCTTTCTTAGGTGTATCAAAGTACCCTCCAGAGCTGAAAAGATTGAAAGATATGTTTAAAAGATTAAAATACCTTTTAAAGGTAAGGTTAAGTGTTTTCCACTGTGAAAAAAATCCATTCCCCCCCTCAAAGGTAAAACATAAGGCAAGGAACATTCATGCAGCTGGATAATTTAGAAGATGTAGAACACTTTGTTAATCAACTCTAAAATTCATTTTTCATTTCTAAAGTAAGTTCAAAGCAATCACCCTACCATTTATCAGAAAGTAGCAGTTTAACAACTCCATCATACAGCTTTGATTCAGTGTCTAGGTTTATTTTAGATGTTGACCGTTTGTGCATAAACTATTAATTAAGCACAAAACAGCCGTATCACTTAAAAGCCATCTGTTTGCCATCTAAAAAGTAACTTTAAAAAAAAAAAATCATAACTGTGGTTTGACATGTTATTATTTTAGATTGCCAAATCTGAAAAGAGAATGGAGATCAGCTACATTCTCATTACTAAATAGCAGCAATTTGAATTTATTAAATATTTTAGTATAAAAAGCACAGCTCTCTTACTGCATCTGTCAGGCAGGTTCAGGGATTAATTAACTTCTCCTGTGGAATGTTCAACTTAGCATTAAGAACACTCATGATTCAAAGCAACATTATTTGCAGAGCATTAAGTAATACTACAGTAAAAGTAGTTCCTGTGGTCTATAAAACAGACTGAGAACATAAGAAGCTGCTAGTCCCTCCTTCCAGCCTCCCCATTCTACCCAGGGATAAAAGAAGTGTAGTAAATTGAACAATTTCCACCTTCTACTCTACAATCTAATGTCTTCTAAATTGTATGTGTTCATTTGGACATTCTAGGTTAGTCTCTCCTTCCACACGTTTAACTTGTTTACTGGGTGAACCTGTACTCACCTTCCTCCCTTTTACAGTCTTAGGTGAAAGATTTCTAGACTTCTCATATTTTAGGATTAATTATTAACATAGGACTAAGCCCTTTCTATGTGTGCAGTAGCATTAGTTATGACATCTTATGAACTACGATTTCAAAGAAAAGGTGTCACTGAGCTTACTTTTCTTTCTTTTTTCTCTAATCAGCATCTGTAGCATCCCTTCACTAGTAGTGCATTACTTCCTTCCCCAGTCCTAGCTTAATGCAGTTAGCAAAACCTGCCAATCAAAAACTTATTTGGGAGGGGGGAAAAAAAAAAAAAAAAAAAAGAAAGGCTGACTAAACAAACAAAAAAACCCACACAATATTCAAACCTCCAATTTCTTCAGAAAGCTTAATTTGTACTAGATTTAGATTAACTTGTGTTTATACCTGTCATTGACACTGAAAGCTTGCAAGTGTTCCCAGTAAGACTTTCATGTGCGTATTGATATACATTCATTTTTGTTACTTTTTCCCAAGCATTACGTTTCATATCAGTTCCCTACAGTAGCAAAACCATCCTAGAAGAGGCCTGCTCTACTGTGCTTCAAGTCCCCAGTGCCAGAATGCCATCCTAAAAAAATTCTGGTTATGTACACTTACGTGCTGGTTATACGCAACACTGTCAGATTGGATATGTTGTAAGAATAAATTCACTAATATTCCTGGTTTGTTTTGTTTTTGTTTTTCCAGGAAATCTGCCATAGCAACTCAGCATGGAGACATTAAGGAAATAATGTTAAAAGATCAGGGAAGCTGAAGAAAAAAAAAAAAAGCTTAACTAAGACAACTATAGAATTAGACACCTTAATTCATTCAAGCATTAAAACTCAAGCCTTCAGTTAAGTGACCAAACAGCATCTCCTCCTTCACCTTTACTCTCCACCTCTCCCAAATAATGGGCGTTTTCAATCTTTCTGTTCCTCTCTTCAAGAGAGAGTAACATCCCTTTACAGCACAAGAATAGTTGAAAAGTAAATTACTCAGGTTTTTCAGCAATTAAAAGAAAGTCATATGTTGTTATGAACATATAGAGCATCCCACAAGAAAGTTTTATTTTTAGCACACAACATTACTGATACACTGAATGTTTCTGGCTTTGCTTTTTTGGCTACACTGGCCAATGTGATTGCAGCTTTGGCCTCAACAGATGTTTTGGCCAGGACACACAGACAACAGGCACTGACTTGTGAAGAATATGGTTATTTTTGAGCTCAGTAGTTGCTTTATTGAAGATTCTGCATGTATCTTATGCATATATCTTATTTCCGTTGTTTTATTGAGCTAATTATTAATCAAAAGAAGTCTAGTAAAGATATTTGAAATTATTAGACTTCATCTGGACTTTGTTTCTTCCTCAAAACAGTACTATATGTTCATCATCTGTATAGATACGTGCATTCTGTTTATTACATCTTGAACCTGCTGGCCAATTTCAACAATATTTGATAGATTTGGAGGTTTATTTTTTGATAATTAGCTTTCCATCATTTTTGTGCAAATGGATGTCCAGGCAGGGTACAGACATCTTGTAAATGCCTCTCAAAACATATTAGAAAACATTATATATATTCGCTTTTTAAAATACATATTTAAAAACGAGAGAAGGAGAAGAATGCAAAGGAAAAAGGGTTTCCATTCAAGACTGCAGTCAACCACAAAACAGATCTGCAGAAACCAGGTTTCATTTGTTTTGGAATTTATGGAAATAATTTAAAAGATGGAATATTTTTTTTTAATGTTATTTGAATAGGATTTGAAATTTTTAAGTTTATTGAAATTTTTAAGTTTATAAATAATATTGTTCAAGTATGTCAGGATAACTATGGTAATAAAGGAAGTCTTAAGCAAACTGAACTTCTTTTCTTTTTTTTTTTTTTTTAAAAGCACAACTTAGAGGATGACTCTGTAAGATGAATATATGTTTTACCCGGAGACCATAACAAATTCAGTAACTCTCAAGAAAAGCATAGTCACCAATATTCACGGTTACCGTAGGATCAGTCCAGACTGAAATAAGTTGTGTTCTGAAGCAAGAATTACACAAAAACCGTATCTCGATACACAACATACCTTGCACTGCATGGTTGCTACAATACTGTATGGACAAGGTTTTATTTCTCTAAATCTTTTAACTCTCTTTTAATGGTGATATACATCATACTTTAAAACACACCACACACACCTGCCTTCACTGTCTGTCTACAATGCTGAGTTTGAACTGCTCCCTGTCCTTTTACAACACTAAATATAACCATAAGCCTTTGTTCAACTGAAGAAATTCAGTACAAAGTATTAAAGAACAAAAATGATTTCCTTCCAGTATTCCGAGCTCACGCTGCAGAACCCTATCTCTGAATAAATACAAGCCATTAGCAGCCCCACCAATGCTTCCTAGTCAAAAATCCATACTTTGTTTTTCATATCGGCAAAGAGAATTATAATACAGAGAAACCATTACCAATAAACCATTTTTCACATTTAATTCCCTGGACTTCTGAGGCATGGGCTAGTCCTTCTGTTGCATAAACAGGCTTTGCTAGTGAGGAAACCAATCAAGAGCACTTTCGCTTTATATATAAGGTCAGAAGCTTATAGAATAAGGAGTGATTTAAGTCTGGGGTTTGATGTAGAAATTAGATTTCAAGAGGCTTCTATTTCTGCAAGTGGCAATTACCCAAGATTCCGTTACATTTAACTAACCAGGTATTTGGAGACTATTTTTGATTGCGTACAGTGGACTGTACTAAGTGCGTATCCTAGAGTGAAATGCAATCTTTAAAAACATCAAGATAATAAGTACCTAATAGCTTTATTATTACAAAAAAACATTTTCCCCAAAGAAACAGAAATACTAACACAATCCATACAGAGGTACAACATATGACATCATATTCCTGATAATGTAAGTTGGCATTTCACCAGCTACCGAAGTATTAAAATAGATACAATTAAATTCACTTGGCACTCGGAATAAATGTAAACCTTTACCACATCTATCTAAAGCCCTGAGGAAGTGTCACGAGAAACATGAGTCCTGTTACACATCTAGCAGGTTTCAAATTCATGGCACAGAACTTCCTCTCAGTGAACACTGACACAGTTCAAGCTGCTGCATGTTGATGTACAACCACTGCAGTAAAGCTTACCATCTGCTGCTAGAAATGCAAACACTTAAAGTACTGCAAGGGAGACAAGAAAGCAGTGGTTTTTTAGAAGGGAAATCAGAAGATGAAAGTCATCCCAATCCCTGGAACGCATACAGTGTCCCATGTGGTTATTCCTGCTATTTGACTTATTCCACAACTCCAGTGAAGTTCCTATAGGTATCAAGCAGCTATTCCTGAAACATCAATTTAAGCTGCTAGTAAACAGTTTACATGCAATGGCGTGTTAAACTGCCAAACAGGTAAAAATCCATCCTAAAATGTATTACAAGTAACATCGACACACCACAGCACTGCGCAGTACAATGAGACAATTACTAACAGCTCCACTCTCCAAAATAAATAAATAAATGGCCTCTCTCTCCCCAGCATGTTGCTCAAACTACATCAGTTATACATTGATTAATATTTGCGTTAAATCTATGACGATCTCATCAAAACAAACCAATATCCGCTTACCTAATTATTCACCTAATGGTGGTTAGGTAATAATCCTCAGAGTAAATATTTGGGCTAAGAGAAAGTTAAGCTTTTTCTATCTACAATTTCAAATCATGCAAGCCCTACTTTTTAGAGAATCAGGTTACTTCTTGTTAATTCTCCACTTTTTATATTCTTTTCTCCTAAGAATATACAGAATAAAGGGGAGGAATACACAGAATAAAGGGGAGGAATACACAGAATAAAGGGGAGGAATACACAGAATAAAGGGGAGGAATACCGAAGTATGCATTCTATCCTCTAACACAGCACGAAATATTTCCAAATTCTACCAGCTTCAAAATAAAAACTCAACCTAGAGNTTCCAAATTCTACTAGCTTCAAAACAAAAGCTCAACCTAGAGCTTTAAACCTTAATTCCTCAACCAAAACATTCACTGGTAGCACGAGATATTACCGTGATCTGTACCACCTTGACTAAAGTAAACACATGCACGTTTTCAGCTCAAGATACAGTAAGTGCTGGCCAAATCTTGCCCAAGTTAAAGTGGCTGAACTGTAACTTCTTCAAAGACAGCAAATCGTGATTCATGGCCTTAAAACATTTGCTATTCTTTTTATACTTACTAAAGTAAAAAATTACTACATTAATTGTGGTTAAGAATCCTTACCTTGCCTCATACTAATATTTCTCAATTATATATACGAGGATTAGCTAAAAAATAAGCAAAGTGGTGAAACAAACTACACACAGTGTTAAAATTATCACAGAAAAGCTTTTCTTCATCTCAATAAATTATGACATTAATTATGGCAGCAATGAAAGCCCCTAAAAAAGTACCAAACTTCAGCTGACAGTGTTGCTTAAACACAAGAAAATCATTGCTTAAAAATAAACTGTAACAAATAAGAAAAATTTGCAGTTACTGGAACCATGGACAGATTAAACCATACAAGCGAGCCATGTTTTTTGCCAACTGAAAGGCAAAGTATTAGTTCTGGAGCATCCCAGACCCAGTATAAAGGAACTGACAGTCTCATGACATGTCACTTCACATCTGTGTCCCCTGAGCTGCTATCATCCTCCTAGCAGTAAAACACAGGAAATAAGGCTTGCCATCAAGAAATACTGGCACTTTCAGTGCTTTAATTATTCTTCATCTGCCTTTTTTTTTTTTTTTTAAACCACACATTATAATGAATTTCCTCTATGAATAGATTTAAGAGGAAATATTACAGGTTATTTTGCAATTATTGAAAGACTCGCAGATCTAAAAACCATGCAGCACACTTCACAATCCGGTACGTTTGCGAGCTGTGATTATGCACATCCTCCACTTAAGTGATGAACTTTATGTCTACCACATAGCACCTACAAGCACTGAAAGGACTGTTGACCTTGCTGCAAGTGTCTCACATACCTCCTAAATGTACAGATTTGGGAATAAATCATACCATACTCCAAATATATAGCCTCGATTTTCACAAGTATTTCTTTTAAATCCTTAACATATCGCATTCAACTAAACTTCAGCTGTATCAAATCTCCTGAAACCCAGTCCTGACTTCTAAGGTGCTTTAAAAACTGTAAGTTCTGCAGGTAGCAGTACTGGGTCTTGGAATACACAAAAATTACATAGATAAGGGAAACATACACACATACAAAAGAGGGAGATTTAGAAACTTACGCTTAGAGGCGTACATGTTGAAAAATTTATAAATTCACAGGAAATTTTGCCTTTGCTGCTCTACATCCTGCCCAAGAATTGTAATACATGGAGCAGTGAAAAAAACTATTAAAAAATATCTTCTCTTTAGAATGCTGCTACCCTTTAAAAATTGAATAACTGACCAAACTTTTATGTGCAGGCTGTTGCTTATGTTACCTAACACCAGTTGTTGCCATTATTTAGTATCATTTCAATAAAAATTTCCTGAATTTCTGTAATCAAAGGTTCTTCATACTCACCCCTAAAAAACAGGATACGAATGCCCCTTTAATTTTAATTCAAGATTTCGAAGA
>VXAL01007229.1:21359-49761 GCA_013399475.1 Chauna torquata | reverse complement strand
CGCCTCCTCCCCGCGCCTCCGCCGCGGCTTCCTCGTCGCCCTCGGCTAGCTGCCCTCCGCGCCGCCCCGCGGCCTCCCGCAGCCGCCGGGGCTGTCCCCCCCGCTGCGGGCCGCCCCGGCGCGAGGAGCGCCGTGTGACTCGATAAACGAGTTTCTCCGGTGCCGTCGCAGCGGGCGCTGGTCGGTCAAGGGGTTGCAGTGGCCCGCGTCCTCCCGGCACAAGTGCGAAGCCCGGAGGGGCTTCGGCTCGGCCCCGGCCGGCGTGCCCCGTGGGTGCGTGCAGGTGGGCAGAGCTGAGCCTGGTGCAAACGGAGGCCAGGCCGGGCTGCTGGCGAGCACACGCTTAGGGCTGTGTGAAGCAGCTGTGCCGCGCACGCCGCGCTTCTGTCTGCGAGGCAAAGGAGCGCGGAGATGTGGCGGAGCGGCGGGCTGAGGGGATGTTCAGGGCACCCAGGGCTGTCAGTGAGCGTACCCCGGCAGCGGCCTTGCACGACGCATCTCGCTCCCCGTCCTGCCCGTGTGCAACGCAGCCCTTTGAGCTCAGCACGACGCTGATGCCCGCTGTGCTGGAAGCAGTTTGCCTTGCTGTTGGGTCACACCACGTGCGACGGTTTTACAGTGTAACAGCAAGCTTTGCGTGCTCGGTTTACCAGAGGCACACTGTGTTTTCTTTTGGGTGTAAATACAAGTTATTAATGCGAAAAATGTAACTGTTTGCGTTTTTAGAAGTGAGGGAATCAAGCACTCATTCGCATAGATTTAATGAAAAGGTAGACCGTGTATCAAAGGCTGTAGCTCTTGCGTGTTTCTGCTTACTGTTGAACGACCAGTTGTCACGGCTGTTCTGAGGACTGTACACTGAACAACTCTGACACACGTTTTGAAACAGTTCCTATTCCAGATAAATACATGTTATATGGACTCTTGAATTTCTGCACTGACAGTGGTTTGTCTTGCATGTAGGCAAATAATCTAATTTCTTGCCAAAATTTCATAATGGTAACAGGGTGACATAAAAGTGAAATTTGCAGGTGAAGGAAATGTTGTTTGCAAGCAGGAAAACTTAGCACCGTATAGATACATATTCTGCATTCCCTGTCTCAATAATCCCAGTTCCCTGGTTCACCCCACACAGCACTGCCTCCCAGCTCATCCCTTTTTGTGCCTCTAAGCGCTGAGCAGCACTGGAGGCCCAAAAAGCCCAAAGGAATGCCCCAACAAGGACTTCACCCGAGCTGCCTTCCTGTTTCCAGGGACTTTCTAGCTTTTTTGTTCTCCTACCCAGACCCCTCTCAAAGTGGAGGGGGCTGGTACCTCAGCGTCTCGCCCAGCAGCGTAATGTTGAGGACACCAACATCTCATGCCCCTGTGTGTTTTGAGAACTGCTGGCAGCTCAAGACTACCACACCAGCTCAGGCCGGTTTGAAATTAAAAGTGCACCTATGGGCCTGTCACCACCAGCCCGTCAAAACGGATTTATGCTGTGATCACGCCTTGATCTTTTTTCTCTCAGTCACACATCTAGGTCTCTTGCACACACTCAGTTATGTGGAAAAGGATTGGTAGCATGACTGCATAAGATTCATTTGACTGCGTAAGATTCATTTCCTTGTGAACACAACCTAACAATACCTGACAATGTATTGCTATTCTAATTATAGGTCTTTTTAACTTCACACAAGAGGAGTTCAGGAAATGAGAAATCCCAGAAACAGACCACAGGCTCTGGAAAAGGTGACAACGAAACACAGAGGCAAGGTATAAAGCTGTCCGCAATTGCAGCAGCAGCGGTTGTCCCACTGTATGGGGCTGAGGAGATGGACCTGTTCCAGGTTATTCATGGCAGCAGACAATCCAGTTGGTAGGCTCCATGAGAGAAAATACTCTGTGCTTATCTTTGCGAGCAGTATTCCTGTATTTTAGAAATAGGGGAAGAAAAGAACTGCCAAACTACTGGTGTTAGTGCTGAGCTGCTTGTGTAGGTATCCTACAATTGTTAAAGAGAAGCTGTGTAATAAAGGTTGCAATACATTTTTGAGAAAGAATATAAATATACATTTAATACATAAAATAATACATTAACTATATGTTTATATTACATGTACTCTAATAAAGACATAAAGTTATGAAAGGAAGCAAATTATAACCACAGTAAATAAGAACCAGATGAAACACATGCAAGTGTTCAAGACTGATCCACTTAATTATTGATTTCCCAGTTTGTTTATTGTCATTTAGATGAGGTCAGTAGTATCGCTGTGTTAAAAATCCTAGAAAAAGCTCTTACAGAATAGCTTAGATCTTAATCTCAGCTTTGAGTTAATGAGGAGCCTATTAGAACAAGAAAGTGAAACTGCAAGGGACTGGTATAGCCTCTTCCAAAACTGAGTATGTGCAAATTTAACAGCAGTACCAAAATAGCCTATGTTTCATAACACATAAAGAGAATTTTTATAAAATCTTTTGCAAGGCGAGTTTGTCACTGTATGGGTAATTTCCACCTGAATATGCTGAAACATTAGTTTGCTTTAAGTTAAAATATGTAGTCAGCAAGGCAATGCTCTCCCAAAATTTAAATACAGAAATCGCCCGGCCCCGACAAGTAGGTACAATTTAAAAATGTAATGTATTAGTTAATTGATCATGGCCTGCCTTTGGAAGCAGATAAAAAATGCCAAGTATAACACTTAATCTGAGAGTATGATAGTTCTGTTACCACTAGCCTCAAAAGAGCTTTGAATCTCTCTACCATTGATATGCATGATGCTTTCTGAACACATGAGCACACGGTGTTCTGTGGATGAAGGGACATTCTTTCATCACAACGCATAACAATTAAGAAAATACCTATTTAATAGAATAATGGGCAACACGTATTGGTATACTAACGTAGAAGGAATGTAGAGGCACTGAAAGTCTTAAAATAAGAAAAGTATTACTTAATTAGCATATTATTAATGGATAATTTAGGAGAAAATTAGAATATTGATATGACAGTAATATACCCTTATTTAAACAAGGATGGAAATGGGAAAAAGGGAGTATGTTTTGTTTTGAAGCAAGAACACATGCATTGCTCTGGGGTGCAGAATGTAGCATAAATGAGAGTTGTGAAAATCTACTGGATGGTAATAAAAGGAGTGAAGCACGTGACGGCAAGGTGAGCTTGCAACAGACCATGAAAACCAAGATAACAGAGTGGAGGGTTATTTTAAAAGCAGCTAGCAGAACTGAAAAACTTAGCGGTAATCAGGCATTTTAACCAGTTAGGCATCTACTGGGAAAAAGAATATGGACTAGCCGCAAGAATATGAGGGGTTGGCTGTGTTGTTTGTTTTTTGTATAGAGAAGGCAGAAAGCAGCAACAAAGGTTCTCAGTTTAGTTCTAACCAGTGAAGAACTGGCTGAGAATGTGAGATTGGGCAGTATTTTGCCCACAAAAATAGAGCATTTGCAAAATGATGGTTTGTTGTCCATGGAAAAAGAAAGAGAATAGCTAAATAAAAACATTTCAGGGAAACTTTGACAAACTTAAGCAATTAATAGTTAAGATCTCGTAAGAAGGAAATCTAAAGAAAAAGGGAATTAAGAAGAGGGACGATTTTTTTGAAAAATAATTATATGGGTACATTGATCCCAATTTTTAGTAGAATAGTAGTAAAAGTTAACTTGACTGTGTAAGGAGCTCTCCATTGACCTCAAGCACGTGAAGAAAATATAATGCAAGACAGGTCAGATTACTAAGAAGAAGTATAAAAGGCTAAAAAGACATGCTATGAAAGGACTGAACTATCGAGAGGTATCAGATAAAAATTGCTCTTTAATTATATAAGTAAAAAGAGGAAGGCAGAGAAAAGGATTAATCCCTTAGTCAACAGAGAAGAAAATCTGTCCATAAATGATAAAGAAAGCTGAGGCTATTGGTGCTTTTGTTGTATCAGACTTCAAAACAGATCACCTGCAAGCAGATAGTTAGGACAGATAATGCTAACAACAAAATGATCTCAGCCCAGATTAGGGAAAGAAAGGATTAAGAGCACTCAGATAAATGAAATGTTTTCAAATTGTCTGAGTCTAAACGATATAATCTAAGGATAGTTAAAGAACTGGTTGAATTAAGAAGATGGATGAGATGCTGAAGAAACAGAAGAAGCAACTATAACTTGCTGGTATCCAAGGTGGCAGGGGGTGGCCGGGCAGGGGGAGAGCCAGGGAGGTAGAGATTGATCAATGTAATTAACTTCAATCCCCAGAAAAATCCTGGGACGAATCGTCTCACAAACTATTATTAGCTCATAGATGATAACTAGGGAATGATAGCAGTCAACATGGATTTGTCAAAAATAAATCACATCAGATAACTTGATTTTTTTTTTTCTCCGGTAAGGAAAAGGCCTTCTGGATAGGACAGAACCTGTTATCAGTTTGATTAGGTTTTTGACACTTACATGACATTTTCATTAAAAACTTAGAGAAATACTGTCTGGATAACTGTATTACAAGGTCTATACAAAACTGTTTGGATAGCAAGCAATAGTTCATTGTCAAAAGGAAAGATATTTTGGTGGGTTCCTAGAATCTGTCTTCAGTCAGGTTCTGTTTGGTATTTTTATTAATAATGTAGATAATGGAATAGAGAACATACTTATCAATTTTGCAGGTGACACAAAGCTGAGGGGGACAGAATTACATTTTAAAATATTCTTGACAATTCAGAAACGTTTTTCAAAAGCAACAACAAAGAAATTCAGTAAGAATGAGTTGCATCATAGACCAGTACATTATACTGGTATAAGCCAGCTGGTATAGACCATCACTGCCTTTCTCTTCCCCGTGCTACTCATTTTCCCTCACACTTTCTTACGCTAGCATAAGCTCTTCTGGGGCTATGTGGTTGACTGTATGAGGAAACTGATTAACATTACAATTTTAATCCCAGAGATAGTTGTAACCTGGAGCACTTTCCGGCTCTATTTAATGCTACTGTCAGTTATGGCAATAGATGAGGTGACCTCTCTGGATTTCTTACAGCCCTGTTTTTCTTTGATTATCCACTCATTAAAAAGGAGCATATTTGGTGTAAAACTGGGTATCCTGGTATGACTGATACTTTTCTGCAACAGCACAGTATTGTTAATTCACGTTCAGATTGTGACCCACTACAAATTCAAGAGACCTGGGTTCTCGGATCCCGATCTGCTGGGTGCCTTACACACAGTTCCTCCATTCTCTCTGTTTTGGTTTCAGCTTCTTTCAAAGCACTCTGAACTCTGTAAGAATTAAGTAGTATTGACAGAGCACTGAGCCGTTGCTCTTTTCTGTTTGTTAACCATTTCTTCTCTTCCTTTCACTAAGTAATTTATGTCTCTCTAAGATCCATTGTAAACATATATATCTCGTATGTCAATAGAAATGGTTCTCTAAAAGCAATAAATTCCTGTGACTAAAGTGTTTGCACAAGAGCCTGGGGCTTGTTCTTCTACCTAACATTCAATTCATTTTTCTGTCTGTGACTTCCTAAAATTATCAAAATGGTGACATCTAACGTCAATCCATGAAGAAATGCCGGGGCCCCGAGTGTACCAGTAGTCCTTAACCACCCGGAGCAGCCTTGCATGGGGCCTCTGCGCGCACACCATCTGCCCGGGAACTCCATTTTAGCTCTGGCCTGGTCCCAGGGGGTTTATTCCTGCTTCATGAAAGAAACCTGTAGAATAAAGCAATTGTGTCTTGTTTAAGTTCACATAGGAAGTCTATGGCAGTCAGGACTGAACCAAAAAATGTCCATTTTATCCTCTTCCATTTTCTCTTTTCTTCTCCCACCTTTATTACACATTTCTTGGTCAGCCATGAGTGATGCAGTCCTGCATCAGGAGAGAAGGGTTTGCTTTGTTCCCTCAGCTTGCAAATTAGCATTAATGTTGTTTCACGTGCTTGATCTGGATAGTGAGAAGTGTGCCATGTGTGAATTCCTACTCGTACAGACATAGGTACTAGGAAGGAAATGAGAATTGCCTACATCAGATAGAAAGCAAAGAGGCCATGTGGATTGAAGGGAAATGAAAAAAAAAACAGGAATGGGGACAAGTTTTGCAGAGTTGTTAGGTTCGAGTTAAAGGACTGCAGTTTATTTACAAGGATTTTTAATAAAAGAATATGAACATTATGTGCAGGATCTTTGATCTGATGATCTTTGGAGATGCAAGCAGAGTCTGAGTTAGTCACAAACAAATTTATCCTCATACGCTTATAATGGAAGGTGGGTTGAGACTCCTTGTTAGTCTGCCATTTCTCGTCTGAAGAACAGTACTTGGCACAGTATTGCAGTCTGATGTATGCTTTGAGCACTCAGAGTGAGACTTGGAATAGCCACAGTGCACAGTTGCAGACTTGAGGCATGAATATATTCAAGTCATGTGCACAGAAAGCAACAACAGTTCTACTGCTTAGACTTGTAAACCAGAAGTCATGTTTCTGTACAAAACAGAAATCAGAGTCTCTTCGGCTTTCTAGTGACATCCTACCCCTTTCCACGTTTCACCTGGCCTTTTTGCTGCATTCTCTGTAACCCACAAATTAAATCAAATGTGCTTTTCTTTCACAAATCAGGAAAATTGGTTCCCTACTCTGAATAAATCTTTGGAAGTGTACACGTGTACAAGCTTCTTCTCTCCTGCTCTTCTTTTCAACGTTGTTTTCATTGTTAGCTTTGCTGTGATATCCTTAGCTGAGATCTACTAAGTCCTGAAATATCATAGTCTGAAGAAAATTCTTCTCCTTTTTTCTACCTTTCAACAAGTAATCAGAATCATGATCATTTGCAAAAGCAGTGGGGCTGCAAACAATGTTATACTGACTATGGTAAATACCGAGTACTTACTTGTTTTGTTTTATTGAGTACGAAATGAACAAGGGAAATAGACTGATCAGTTTTGATTCTTAATTTTAAACAATTTTATTGTATTTCAGTGACAGGACAAGAGAATATTTACTCTACTCTTCAAAACTGTTTAGTTTAGGAAAAATATCTAACCAAGAATAATTTCCTTCACTGTTAGTTTTGATAAATGTATTTCTCCTTGCTCATGCTCAATTTGAGCATGCTACTAGTTTAGAAATAGAGTTCTTCTGTCCTTCAGTGTTTCAGAATAACTGTTGGTGGTTCATTCTGAAGTTTTGGCAAAAAATAAAAGCACTCACCCTCTTAGGGCACAAGAACAAGATGCCTCCCAGCAAATCTTCTTGCATACTTGTATCAGCAAGTGAAAAAAACAAGAGCTAGTCGTTATATTAATCTCCAGAGTAAATATTCTGACTCCCAGACAGAGATGCTTATAGATACCATACTTTTTTAAAAGTTGAATTATTGACAGTTCACACTTTGAAAACTACATTTGCAACTAGAAGTGGCTACAGGGCAACTACCTGGAAAAATTCAATCTAGTAAGCCACTCAGTACAGTGTGGGTTTTCTTTTTCTTTTTCTTTCTTTTTTTTTCTTTTTCTTTCTTTTTCTTTTTCTTTTTCTTTTTCTTTTTCTTTTTCTTTTTCTTTTTCTTTTTCTTTTTTTCTTTTTCTTTTTCTTTTTCTTTCTTTTTCCTTTTCTTTCTCTTTTTTCTCTTTCTTTTTCCTTTTCTCTTTCTCTTTTTCTTGTTTTTCCTTACTACAAATCTAGTTTCATAGATTCACAGAGACACTACCATTTGTTATTCTGACTTCCTTCTGTTTAGTCAGTTGCACACATATATTTTTTATGAATTTAAAGAAAGGCTTTTTGTAGTGTAATTGCTGATTTCCTCTCAAGGAATTTCCTTTTGAGAAAGATGAAAGGCTGTAGCACTTATCATATCTCTCCCTGTCAGCTAATTTAGCTAGAACATATGCTAGACAATACCAAAAAACAGTAAATGTCAGCTTGAAACCATCAAAATAGAAGCTTAAAAAGCATACCACATCTTCGTTTACATAAAAAGCTGCAACCTTAATAGGCACAAAACCAGCTGGATGTAAAAGCAGGCAGAAATAAAGAAATACCATTAATGTGCAAGATTTGCTTTGAGATAAAGACAACCATGGTTAACAGTTCTTCTGCATCTTAAGTACTCTACCCACCTTGAAGTTAACAGGTCAAACTGTACTGTCACTAACTGTAGTACAGGTTGAGGATGCATCGGAGAAACGGTGGTCCATTTCTTTGTAGGTTTGTAAGTTCAATGAGTAAAGAAATTCTCTGAAGATGTTTGGAGCTTAGGGAAATAATATTTTTTGTTGAGTATGAAAAAAATGAATCTGATATAAAGCATACCAAATGTGTTCTTAAGAAAATTAGTGTTTCCACGCAATTAGAGTTCTTCTTAAGCTTGAAGTATCTTCAGAACTAACAGAAAGAACAAGACTGATCTTTTCTCACCTCACTAACTAAACATTTTATGCCTTCAAGTGCTCAATGTCATTCACCTCTTTCTCTGTTCGTGTCCTGTATTGTTTAGCTATTTTTCAGTTTTCACAGCATTTGCTTTATTTCACGTCCTGTGCCAGCACCATATTATTGCTAAGTGTAATAAAAGGTATTTCACAAAGAACAACACAATCTGTTTTTCTTGGAAGCTCAGCCTTACCAGCACTTTTCTCACTGCTGCCTTCCAAGTCAAAATATTATAATATTAACATAATGTGCACTTATACATGTTTATATCCACAACAATTCAGTAAACTTCCTAACAATGTTTAGCTAGTCTTTCAACAAACCATACCCAAATGGAAGGTGATCTCTGAAATATCTAAAGGTAGCCTACAAGATACTTCTTATGCTGAAGTCTCAGGGGAAAAAAAAGTGAAGTCAGAGAACCAAACCAGTGATTAATTTGATTGCCGTGTTAGTGTTACAAGAATTGTTAGCCTTGTTCGTGTGTTTTAGAGTTAATTTTACCCACGGCTGATGTACATAGAAGGCATGTGATTCTTTAAATCTACATAGATACGCAGGGAGAAGAGTCTGTGCTTTCCAGTTTTCTTCTATTTTGCTATAGTTGATTGGGCACATTGACATCCTTGAAGCCTTACTGAAAACCATTTTAGTTTTTACCAATTAAACCTGTCAATCAGAGACAGAAGAGCTTAAATGCTGAAGGAAAAAAATGAGCTTTTTGGAAGAATGGCAAATGATAGTAAATAGATTTTAAACCCTTAAAAATCATGATATTTATACAAAACTCACAATTTTAAAATTTGCTGATTACCTGATAATTATATGCAAATAGCCTCACAGTTCTTCACCTTAAGTCAAAAAGGGTACATAACACAGATAAGAAGCAAGAGAATTAAAAAAAAAAAAGATAAAGCTGTAGTTCCATTCTGAATGTAGATCAGATCTTCAAATAAGAATTATTTCCCCAGAATTAGTTCCAGAATTATAAATCGCCCATCAAAAGCTAGAGTAGCACAAGTACAGCCACAAGTACTGACACGGCAGCTTGGCGTTGACAACGTCAATTAAACAAATTCCTCCTATGCAACAGAGGCTTTCCAAGGCCACTAGACTCATGAGGAAAACTTCAGTAACCAGAGTGACCATATATCACATCCTGAAATCAGTGAAAAGAATGTCAATCTAAAATATACGGTATTTGTTTTCTGCTGTTGGTACCACACTAGTTACTAACAGAGGAAACAAAAAAACTACTGTTGTGATGATGCATGGGAGTAAAGCTGATGTGTAAGCAAATCAGGATTTGAATTTTTCACATCTTTAAAGGTAGAAGTAAACACCTTCAATGGGTCTATGGAGGCTAGGCAATACATACTCCAAAAAGCTAAATAAAGTGTAATCAAAGTACTAGGTCAAAACTTTTTTGTTTTGTTTTGTTTTGTTTGCATGAAAAAGGTATATTTCCAAAACTGCAAGGTCAAGTAACTGGCATTTTTCTAGTATGAGTAGGAAGGAGACTATTTTAGGTGAACATATTATTAAATGAAGATAGATAATGAGTATTTGTATTAGTTTTGTCAGTTCAGTAATAATTCAAATTGCCAAGCATGAGAAGCTGTGGGTGTTAAGTGCTTGAGTAATAAATCCATGATCAAAATGAAACACAGCGTATGCATGAGGGGATGATAGCAAGATGGTGAGCGTCTCTTGGCCAGTCAGGGATTAGCAGAAAATAAGGATTTTTAGAATTTGGAAGTATTGTGGGAGGGTGGTTTAAGGTTAACCATGATGCCAAAGAAGAGAACTTTAGATAATACCTGAAGCAAAACTGAAGTTCCATCAGTTTGCAACCCCTGACTTTCATCTGCAGATAAAAGAATTTGATACTTCTTCTACTTGCAGCTCAAGTGGGAGTTCAGTCTTAAAAACTGAAATCTAACTTCTGATTACGAGACATTCTGTCACTGCTCATGAATCTCAGCCTGAGAGATTCTGAATGCTTGTGTCTTGCCTTAACTTTGGTGTGGAATTTGTCTTTATTATTAATACTGCAGTGACATTTGGCATTCAAAATTAGGGAAACGTTGTATTCAACATAATGGAAAATAAAAGGTAATTCCAGTCTCAGAAACAAAACAAAAGGTAGGAAGGAGAACTATTACATCATGTTATCTCTGGTTAGTTAAGTTGTACGAAATTTGTACGATTCCATTCTAATGTGGAATATTACATGATCAGGCCTATAATGTGCGATCAGGCCTATTATGGTGTTATCACTATGTATTTTTATGTCTTGTGGTATTTAGGGAAGGAGGTGTTCAAAGCTGAGTACCTCAGCTTTTACAGTGAAATATCAGGAACTCAGCATACATTTTTCTTAAAGGTTTCTGACCCAAATATGAGTTCTGTTAGATCCTCCTATCTTTTATTAGCACACATAGATATCAGTCACACATTTTAACATTTCTGCTGAATATAATCCATGAAAATAGATTCTGTAAAATACCAAAAGGTTGTTCTTACACCCTGTTGAAAACAATGGCCTTCAGACATTGCACAACGAATCCTGACTTTTCTGCATAATGTGCCATAGTCCTTATTTGTAGATTTGTACATTGCTGTCAGCTTTGCCAATATTTTCCAGAGTTGATTCACTGCAGGTACAGATGTATAAATCTATATTTGTTATCTTAGAGAATTTCATCTCATTAGAGTTTGTCTTAATAAGTTATTGAGGGAAAAATGGTTATACTCACAGTTTTTCTGTGCAAGTTCATGCATTTCATAAAGTCTTAGGAACCTTATATAAGACAGATCCCATTTAAGTTCTTTGCTATTGATAGGTTTATTCAACCATTTTGTTAAAATAGCATATGGAATAACGAGCCCTCTAGTGGTTGTTCACCCTCTTCAATTCTCATAATGCTCTGTATTAACTAATACAATTTAAAAAAAGAAAAAAAAACCCTCTTTTTCAGAAGCAGCACAATTGTTTTAACTCTTGAGGATGTTATCACCTCTTTATCTCATTTCTACACATAGGAAATGAAATAGTAAGAATTGGACTGGTTCTGTTCTAATACTTGAAAGGAAGACCAGTAGAAAGGGATTCAGGGTTACACCTGCATGATGCATGATACTCTTCTGGAACGGAGTTTTAATTTAAATACCAAGAATACATGCCTGATTCTGCAAAAGGCAGCAATCCAAAAAAAAAAATTGGACTCCACTGATGAAGGGGCGTTTGGTCACTAGGAGCTTGGCAGGGGCCTAGATATATTAAGCATTTTTTACTTCTTATATTGATAGAACAAATGCTGGAGAAAATTTTCAAAGTTTGCAGAAAGGAAGGAAGAAAGGAAGGAAAGTATTGTGTGCTCTCCTGTTAGAACTGGGAGAGGGAAATAGGTTTAGCAGTTCTCTAATGACAAGGGGTGGAAAGGAACCAGCTCTAAGTTGCAGCAGTCACTGGACTGAAATTCGTGATAACCTGATTTAAGTTTTCTTGAAATGTGTAAGGATTGCATTTTTGGGAAGGAGTTGACAAGTAAACACAAGAATTTTTGTTTTTTGCTTCAGCCAATGCAATGCAAAGTGCTTAAAGGAAACAAGAAAATACGTATCTCATGCAGATTCAGTATCTCTGCCTATATTCCCACCTCAGCATTTAGATGGATCCTGTAGTCAGTGGCTCTTTCATTCATACTACATCAAAGGACATGTGCTAACAGTTTTCAAATGCAACAGGAGAAGTGGAAGGGTTTTTCTTTTTCAGGCCAGTTGTGCTCTGAATTCCAGATAGCTCAGCCCCTTTTAATTTCATTAGTCTGTTTTATGGGTGTTGGAAATATTTACCACTGAGCTCTCTAAATTTATTAGGGCTCAGAGTTCATGTACATGCGAGTGTTTTCACAGCTTGGCAGATGGTGTGCATTGTGCTTCAGAGCTAGCTGCTTTTTGTTTTCTCCTCTGGTTGATTGCTGGGAAGAGTTTTTCCACATTCTCAGCCTTGACACAATCTTTTCCTGCCAGGACAGGGGCTCAAGGCTACAGTACTCAGTACAGGCATTTTACCTGTAGCTTGTATTGGACTCAGTAACTGATTTTTCCATTTAGAAATACTGACTAATGGTGAAAAGAGGCACCCAAATTATTTTCTTAAAACAAAGCATTCATTAACAGAAACAGGAGGAAAGGGTTTAGCAGAAACTGTACTGTGGGTGCAAAGCTCAAAAGGAACGGTCAGACCTCTGGACGCATGTAATTGAAAACTTTGCCCAGTAAAGGAAAAAGAAGTAACACAAATATTTATATCCCAACTTGAAAGCATTCATGTAATTCATGTTTTCAGATCTGTTTGCTGCTGTTTATAACATCCAAAGAGTACAAATATCAGCAAGATAAGCAAAGAAAACTCTAGATGTTGAGTCACACAAACAGAATAAGGTATAGTTGTCTCATTAAAAGATTCTTTTAAACCTTCATCACAATACTAGTGCACGCTCTCTCCTATTTGGGTAACACCACTCTGAGGCCTCTGAAAATTAAGTAAATAAAACAAGATATATTTAACGTATAGTTGGAATCTGTATAATTGGTATCTTTACCTGTGAAGGTATTTTCACTGGTATCTTGTGAACACAGAATACTATCTGCTACTGCTTGGCAGGGAGGTGATATTATATGGAAGGAAGTGCAGCACAATCAATGCCTGTCTAATTGGTATTATTAAAATCACTGCCTGCATTCTGATAACTATTCTGTAATACATCAGAAGCCTGACAGAGAGGAACAATTTAGTAAGCTTTACACCTAGCCAAAACTTTGTATTATCTGTAGGGCTAAAAGTAGGTTTTATGTTGTCATCTGCACACTTTCTAAAACACTGTTTAAATGTCACCAGAAGTTGGTACTTTGAGGCTATTTATTGTGTAGAGACTGAATTACACTGGGTTGTAAACATGCAGATAGCACACACGTAAGCTAACATCACAGAATAGATGTATGCAACCTCCTCAGCTGAGGCACATAGCTGTTTGATTTTATATGAAAACACAGTAAGTGCACAGTAGTAAACGCACCTAGACATATTTTTCCATTCCTGTATGTGCCTAACTCCTCCTCTGTAGAGGATTTTTTTATGAGATAAATTGTGCTAGACATCAGCATCTGCATTCTGCAATGTTGCCTTTTGTTGCCACATTACCTGCATGTTTTATTGAGAATAAAAAATAGAACTGCACAGCAGGTGGCAGCACAGGTCCTGCTTGATTTCAGCCTGGTTTGCACCCCTGAGAAAAGTCAGTCTCCAGTCTTCTAACGGTTACAGCTATTTAACAAACGTCCTTTCCCTTCTTCAAAGTAGGTGATTTTAGCAAAGAAATAGACATGATCTGTGTCACTGCTGTAATACAAAGACAGTGTTCTCTGAGAAGGTCACTGAAGATGCAAGCAGCACAACTCACCAGCAGTTCAGGATAGAGCTTGCTGCATAGGTGCAAGTTGTATCTATGTAGTACAAGCAGAGTACTGCTACACAGACCTCTAGATGTGTCTGTCTGCCTGTTAGCAGAGGGAGAGGGTTTCCACAAAGTATTTAAAAACATGTAAATGTGCTCTACTGATTTCTCTTTGGATTTCTGTTCCCCAGCTAGCTGGGCCTTGCTTGCCATCCTTGTGAAGGAGTGATGATGAAGCACAACGCTGATAATCACACCAGCTTTAATTCCACGGAATTTTTTATCACATTTGCTCTGGGGTTTGAGAAATGAATCCAAACACCCGCTTCTCAGTATGCATACAGGAAAAGAAATGGCAAAGCTCACCAGGCTTCCTTACGTTGCCTAACAACTTGCACAGGGTGCAAGGTGCAGTCAGCTTGCTGCGGGATCCTGCCAGCAGCACGATCCTATTAAGCTCTTACTGAGATGTTGTTGCTTTTTCAATTCTTAGTTTTTTGGATATTGAATGGCCTGAATAATCTGAAATATTTTGGCTAAACTGTAAGGAGTGTAGTAGTCTAAACCTTGTAGAACCTAGGATTTTAAAATCCTTAATCAGATTCTGAAATTTAATACCCATGTGCTTCTCTCACTCCTCTCTTCTCTGATCCTTCAATGGGGTGTGTGCTGGGGAAAGGGCAGGGAGGAGAGTTCAGTTCATCTTTGCAAATGGGGTAGTCTGCTTTGAAATATCTTGTACCAGAATTCTCAAAAAGTCCACCCATCAACAATTGTACCCATTCTGTCTGCAGATATGCCTAAAAAACTTGATGCTGTCATTGAAGACTACATATCATTGTTCCTTTTTCAATTTCCTTACCTAGCCTATAGGGAAAAAAAAGCAGGAATCCTTCTGGGAATACTTTGATCATTAGTTAAAACTTGACAGCATTCGTTTATGAGTATTTAGGGTTAAGGGCAGACATTTTAATCTTGCTTTGCTAAAACCATTTATTTACTTATATATTTGCCTGAATCATACATTCCAGTATCTGGCTAACGTATCACCTAACACCCAGGAAAATTACGGGATTATTAGGCTTACTAGTATTACTATAGACCTCCTGTGGTGCTGAATATGGTTTGCTTATTTTAAACTTTTTAATCCAGTATTAAGAGGAATTGCCATTAAGTTACAACAATTAGTCTAAAGTAAAATCTTGAGTGGTTGGCTTAAAACTGTTTAAGCCTCCTGTTTACCTCAAATCCTCTCCCATTTTTTCTGAACGTTTGTGAGAACACTTTCTATATCACGTGGGCTAGATTTGTCCCTAGTGTAGCACCAAATAAGTCAGTGGGATCATATTGGAGATGAATTTGATAATATTTTATAATATTTCAGTCATCTAAGTTGCTGGCCTCTTAGTAATGACAGAGCCCTACGCTGCTGAAGTCCATAGAAGCACATTAAGTGCCTGATCCAATTCTCAGTGAGCCTTGTTTACAGGGAAATATCTGTCTCTGTTCCTTTGCTTTGTGTGATACCTTCCTCACATTTAATTTGTATCTACTTGTAAGGTGAATTCGGAAAGGTCGTAAATTTTGTGCATGGGGGGTAAGGTAGTAGGAATTGCACAGTGGTATCATTTGCTGTTTTTACCACACACACACACACACACACACACACACACACACACAGAGATGGACAGGAGTCTTAGAAATAAATGAAGTAATAGTAAAAGGTTTTCCATTAAATGAGTAGCAGAAGTAAAAACAGATGTTTAGAAATTAGTTTCATTTGTATGTGTAGTGCTTCCCCTATCCTGCAAGTTCTGTATGCCTTGAAGTGCATGTTGTAGCATATTGGAGAAGAATACAAAATATTCAGCAGCTGAAATGATTAATAGGGGATAAAGGAAGAAACATTAGCATTGATTATGAATTTCATTCTGTGAGTAAATTTGAACAAGAAGACTGGTACTTTACTTTTGGCTCATCTGAAATTCCCACCACAGGCATTGGACAAAGCTTCCTTCACAAGACAACTAGGACTGACCTAAGACTTCACTATAAAAACTCTATCAGCTCTATGAACAAAAAGGCATCCCAATAAAAGTATGCTTTTTATTGTTTTTAATCTTGTGTGTGGGCTGAAATTCATCAGATAATTTCTGTAAAACAGCGTAAGCAGCTACATACCACTTTGCTAGTTAAAGGCCTGAGAGTGTTTTTAAAGATGAGATCAATTTGCTTTTATTGAAAATGATTTGATATTTGGTTAAAATTTCAGGTATGCAGGATTTGCACATGCAGAGTCACAAAGCACCCTGTTCTATCATGGAAATTTTAAGTAGTGTTGTAAGATCTTTTATATTAACAGCATAAGTGGGACTTTAAGTCTGGTAGCACACAGTGAGTAAAACAAAGTATGAAAAAATTAAAATTCTTCTTGAATACTTACTTCCAACTCTCTTGATGGGACAAACAGACTAACTGAATATTTTTAAGCAGTTTTAACTTTTGTTTCCTTGTTTCTCTGTGCAAATTCTAACCCCAGTTATACAGAGATAGTAAAAAAGAAACTGAAACAGCCAAACAGAATGCTGTCTGACATAAAAACTTAGTCTACAAAGCAGACAGAACTATATTAGTAACTCCCGAGTTCATAAATTCTTAGTTTATAAATTTGCATGTAAATTAACCATAGTGATTATTTGTAATAAAGAAGCGCGTAGGTCCGTTAATTATTAAGTCATACCTCTATGGAGTAAAGGCATAGGGACAAATTTTAAATATGCTGATGTTGGCCTAAACCCAGCATAATTCATTTAACTTTCTTAAAAGTACTTAATCCTCACATGAAAGTAAATGAGCACAAATTCTAGATCTCAGTTCCCTGCATGGCAAGGCGATACTGCTCGATTCAGCAATCATAATAAGAATTATTTAAATGAACAAACATAATGGATGGGATAATATTAATATGTATATAGCTATTTTAATAATTGCTTTATCACTTCCTTTTCAAAATATACCAATACCTGACAAGCTGCCATATTTAACTTCAAATAGAAACTAAACCCTAATAATGCCTACCCGATACAATACACTTAAAATCCCCTAAGGTAACATTTTCTGAAGTGGTTCATTAGTTAATCTGTATGTACTTCACAGGTCTCATATAGCAAAAAACAAGAGCAAAACGTTGAGAGAGTAGTATTTACACCATATTCTCTCCTTTTTCAAATTAAATTTATCAGCAAAAATTCAAAATGGAATATTAAATGTGATAACCTGACTATAAATTATAAAGCTGGCTAAAGACATTCTAAGACTTCCTGGACTCTGAATTTAAAAGAAAAAAAAAAAAAGTAAATCTGTATTATAAGTATCCCTCTAGCAAGGCATCTTCATTAAGGGCTTTTGAAGACGAGTGTTAGGAAGACAGAAATGCATGCATGCATGCCAAAAAAAAAAAAAAGAAGCATTTTATGATTCAGTTTCAAGCTGGGCTAGTTGTATTTTATAGATATTGGGTTTTAGATATATATGCATTGCTCTGGCATTGCATTCTATTAACATTTCATCAGTATCAATGGGATTTCTGGATAATTTGGTATTTTAAACTCTTTTCTCTACATTACTATAATTAATATCTCATACAGAGCTGTCAGATAGTTGTCATTTGGCGATGTTTTATGTGATCATACTGTTTATGACCCCTTCTTAGTAAGTTATAACCCATTTGCTAAAATTCAAATGGCTAAAGGTATGCAATTACATATAATACAATTCCTAAGCGTTTTGTGAAATTCAGTTATCCATAAGAGCTCTCTTCTTTTCTTCTTTCTTATGTCCCCAGCAGGGAAAGGCTGCAATGAGAGGTCAATCCTTCTTAAGCAAGGATTCCATAGAAAAAAAAGAGCTAGGGATTCAAATCTATTTAAAAAAAAAAAGAAAAGGTAAGCTTCATTAGATCTGCTGTTCAGAGGACTAATTGTTTATTCTGCATAGCAGTATTTCAGTCTATAGGCTTTCTCCCCTGTGGTCAGCCCTTTCTGAGAAAGGAAGTGAACATCAGTGTAACCCTGAGTAAGGATGTAACTTTTATTCTCTACCCTTCAGCAGCATTGTGTCAAATGCTCAAGTTCAACTTTCAGACTTCCTAATTGTGGTATAAATGTCAGAGGTGTTGCAGTATTTCTACATGCTCTGTCCTTCATTGGCTAATACTAACAAGCATTTCAATTAAAAATGATACTTGGAAATACAAAGTATTGCAGACACAATTGTGAAGACATAGTTAAACGCTTGGCTGCCACCAGTACTACCTGAGGATTGACTGAACGGAGGCGTTCAGAGAAGAGCAAAACTCAGCAGCACGGTTTGTACTAGTAGCATTCAAACTGGTACTGGAATGGCATATAACTACAATCGAATCAAGCGAAATCAAAACGCAAAGTTCTAATGAATTGAAAATAGAATAGATAGCTATTGCAGTTCCATAGTGTTCAGCCACGTCAGAAATGTCACTCCACTTCCAGTCATCAAAAATGTTTCAAATTTACCCTTCAAAGTGATAGAATTAAAATAAAATGAGAGGATTTTGACACTCCAATTTATCTCATTGTATTTGTTGGTTTGTTTCGACATCATACTCAGCATGATGATATTTGAGTACTCCTCTTCCGGACTCAAGGAAGTCAAACATGAAGCCAAATTCCAAATGAATAAAGATTGTTTCATATTAAGAAAAGATAAATGAAATGTAGGTTGCAAAGTCTATCAAATATACATAGCTACTACCTAAAAACCATATCTGTGTCTTACAGATCCTCCAGGTATCGTTTTCTAAAATCTTTCCCATTAACATCTCTGAAAACAGGCTCTAGTGATTTGACATTCACATTTGCTCACTGATAGGAGTCCAAACACAAGTTCCATCAGAGTGTGGATGTGCTGTGTATGGCTCAAGGCTCGGTCCTAGGCAGATGTGTTTCCAGTGGTACTTTCATGGGATGGGAACCTACAACACCTGTTCTATTCCTTTATTCATAGTTGAAGGTTTCTAATCTACAGAGATATTGCTGGACTTCATTTTCTTCTTCCCTTTTACCCATGATCTCTAGCTAATGCTTGCTTTTTATGGAGTTCATTTAAAAAAAAAAAAACAAAAGCGGATGCTGGAATTGAGTCAGTATAAACAAGTTGTTTCTTCTGTCATTGGACAATATGAGATCTTTTGTTATGCACACGAAGAGCCCCGGTCTGGAGGTGGCTGCAGAACCATGGTCTTTCCTGGTTAATTGCCTTGATAAGCTTTCTGCTTACAGTCTTTTAGCACTTCCGTAACATTTAAAATCAACATTGCAACTGCTTGTACTCTAACTGCAAAGCTGGTGGGATGGCTGGGGGATGCTCTGCCCCCCCCCCCAGCCAACCAGCCAGGTTTGCTCTGGGGAAGCAAATGTGTTCCGCACAAAACACTCCCTGTGCCAGCACCGGAAGTTGGCAGTTAAGTTCAATGGAAGCAGATTGCAGGCTGGATTCACAGAGAAAAAGTTGGAGTAAATGACTTTACAATGGAGAATGTTCAACTACAAAACAACCGTTGATAGGGAGCTGAGATAAAAAGGGGAAAGAGTGAAATGATGTTCTGTTACGTGCTTTGTGAGTCTCCAAATTATAAAATTTACCTTATAACAAGAGAAATTTCCTCATCAGAAGGAAAGAACTTACTGCACAAGAGAGATGTAGCCAGTATTTTGTGCTTTCAGAGCTTAACTATAACATACGTAAATCCAGTGTGAAAAAATGTATTAGAAGAGTATCTGATTTAAGCAACCCTTTAAATTCTGAGAACAAGCACATCGTCCTCCGCTACATACTCTGCACTTGAGATTTTCAGAGCTTGCTGAACAACCCATGCACCAGAACTAACTGATGCTTAAACTCTGAAGAGAGGAAAGGTGCTCCCATTTCTGTGCGGCGTTGTCCTCAACCGCTGGTTTAGGCTAGTGCTACTCCCGACTTTTCTCCTGTAAATGATGATCAATGATGCTTAAAGAAAAAATAGCAATAGTGCTGTTTGTAGCCCTGATCAGGAGATGAGCAAGGCAAAGCTTATGAAGAGCAACATCACTTGTTAGGCCCAGTGATAAAGTTGGAAGAAGTAATAAAAATAATGTTTTAAAACTCGGTAAGAGATGGAATTGCTCAGGCTGTTTGTCTAGTGAATATAATGTATCTTTTGTTACCCTGCCTATTTTGGCACTACCTTTTAATTTCCTCAAACTGCTACACGGCTTTTATCTGAAGATGCTTCTATTGTATATTAACGAAGAAGTTAAGTTATCTAGGCAACATGGGCTAAAGCTGAAACTCTCCCAGCATCATCTTTCTCAACTAGCATTGTCCAGTAAGAAAATAGGTCTGTAAGTGATACTATTCTTCTGAACAAAAAAGAAACCATTATCGTAGCACTTGTCAGCTGCGCGTAATACTGATACCTGAGCTGGCCTTTGGAGCCAGGTACCTTTACAGATAATGTGGTGGTATTTACTTTCAGGCAGATTTGAATTCTGAATAAGACCAGCAGAAGCAGAGAACACCTCAGAATGCAGCCATTCCCCACCCCAGCTCCAGTTTCTGTGAATATTCACAACTAGGTTTTATTCACAAGCATTTTCTTGTTCTGTTACTACAACAAGAACAACAATTATTTCTGCAAATAATTTGCCTTTGTAGTGTCATGTCAATAAATTAAATAATTGACTCCAGGAATCAACTTGTAATAGAACTCCTGACAGAAATGAAAGCATAGTCATTAGAACTATTGCATAAATTAAACATATTCTATTAACACTCTCACACATGATGCTATTTGTAAACCCAAGGAACAACATGTACAGCCAGGTAGCAGCTACTGATATGACAAGCTGTTGTGTAAATAGAATTCTCTTCTGTTTTAACAGCAAAAGGGAAACTATCATCCCAAATGCATGAGTTTAACACAGTCACCGTTTTGTTAACTTTACCACAGTGCTAAAGGTAATGGATGATAAAGTTCCCCTGGACTCTTCATTAAAAGTGCTTTATCTTTACAGATCTGAATGTTGAACCAGATCCTTGATCTCATGGGAAGTACTTTGGAAGGTAAGAATTCAACTATCTTTTTGAAAGGTGCTGCGTTAAGGTTTACTTTTCTTCTTTGTATGTCAGTTGTGTTTTTTTCACTGACAGACATTTTGTGTTTTACAAATGTTTATGAATGGAAACAGATCAATTTAGACCCAAAGATTCTGACAATGAAGCTACTATGCAAAGGAAGTGTTGCCTTGTTGACTGAAAAGTGCCAGTAAGAATACAGGAACTTGTTAATCTAGCATCTTTCCCCATGTAAGCAAGAGCCTGTATAGACATATGTGGATGGGAAGAGGTAAAAGCATATGTGGGGCATGTTTTGTGAGTGACTTCTAAAGAGTCTGGAAAAGCTGACCAAGAAAAAAAAATCATACACGTTTACTACGCTGTAATAGTGTAATATGTGAAATCGCTAAGGGGGTACCACCACCGCAAACTGG
This sequence comes from Chauna torquata, assembly GCA_013399475.1. NCBI lineage: Eukaryota > Metazoa > Chordata > Aves > Anseriformes > Anhimidae > Chauna > Chauna torquata. The sequence continues at coordinate 28,310 of VXAL01007229.1, read as the reverse complement.
CTGGGGTCCATAAATAACATTTTAAAAGGCTCTTCTCCAAGATTTTTGTGTACTTTTCTCAGTGGTCCACATCGCTATGGTGATGATTCTTTTGGACTGATGGGAAAAAATGCAGGGATCAATCAACCTGCAAAGAAGCGGTTACACTGGAAAAGACAAGACCAAACATTTTGTTGCAAAGACAGAATGAAAAGATTACAATTTACATTCCAGCAAAATCCTGACATTTTGACAAGCTAGATAAATGAGATTCTTATACATACTCCATCTTGTAAATTATGATGGAAAGGATGGAAGCTGCAAGGCTGTCTTGTAAGGACTGCCTTACAAGTTTAGGAATGAGCTGAAGCAGAACTGTTGTAGCATGTCAGGGCAGACTGACAGCTTGCTGCAATTTAGACAGGATCTGTAGAGTAGTTTGCAAGGCTACCTACTTGCTTTAAAGCACATATAACACTAATGTCCTTGGGCTGTGAGTTTTGTGTTGTGACTCCATCTGAAACAGAAAGGAAGTATATCTGAGGAAAGCATCATCAGTTTCTACTGATTCTTATAAGGATATATAATTAAATAAACAGATGTGCCAAGTGTCATTTACAGTTTGATTAAAAAAATCACATAAGGGGCTTCACAATAACAACAACAACAAAATTATAACTTGCATAAACAGACTGCAAATTTATCACTAGATAGTTTTCAGAAATTTCTCTTAGATGTGATGAATAAATAAAACAGTTCACAGTCTGCCAGTGCTAAAGACGATAAGTAGATTTATGTTTTTTGCTTTAAAAAATTAAACACTGATAAACAAAGAAAAATACCATTAATCTTTGCGTAATAGTTAAATTATTACACAGAAAGCCAGTTATTCTAAAATAAGTATTCATGCACCAAAACATGTTTTCAACACAAGATTGTATCTGACCTTCATGCAAATCTGCTGATGTATATTTGCTCCCCAAACTTGCAGGAGTGACTAAAAATACATAAGCAATAAGTTGAGTCATTCTTATCTCACCAACATTACTTCTTAGGCTACAGATTCCGAGCAATACGTGCACATGCAACTGTTCCTGTAAGAACTATGTGTATGGGGCACAACAGAGGATATTGTTTGTACTTGCCTATTACATATTCCTCAGAAATGCACTTGAAGTGGCAGCCAGCCCACAGACATATATGATTAGGACTTCTGTTATTTTTTTAAATTGTGTCACATTTTTATAAAAGCTGAGCTCAGATGACAAATTGGAACAAAGTTAAGGTGAACAGGTAGTTATTTTTTTACTATCTAGGTTCTAAATAAAAAAAAAAAAAGAATGTGGAAAAAGGTACTGATTTGGAGGTTGCCGTCAAGACAAACTTCTGCCATGGCATATGTAAACAGAAAACCTGTTGAGGTCAAGGTCATCACTGAATTTTAGTCTTTGCTCTAATGAACACCCAAAACAGTTTCATACTGAATCAGGGCACCATAGTGTTTAAAATATTATGATTCCCTTAAAGGAAATTATAAGACTCAAGAGTTTCTGATAACAAGAGTGTGGAATAGACTGGAAGAAGACAATTATTTAGCCATATTTTTAGCCATAACCTGTCCTAATCTAATGGGCACTCTATAGTAAGCCTGGCCTGTTGTGGCTATTGCTAACTATGGTTGTGCTCTTTAGACTAGATCTTGTGAAAAATTAAGAAAAGATTTCATTTTTACAGTCTTCTATTTACTTTCTTTTGACCATCTCTAGGCAGCACTGAACGTACTTCATTTTGTGAGAACTACTCAAAGTCCTTGTAATGACTGTTTAGTTCTCTCTAAAGTCCATAAAATCATTTTTAGTATTTTGTTTTGTACAATGATCTGATGATTGTACAGCTGTGTATGTTCTACTAATAAGCATTTAACTGTTGGCACCAACATTATTAAATTCAGAGTGCCAGATCTTTCCCTAGCTTTGCTGTGGTATAGAACAGGAATACCTCTATCAGTACTCCTCTCCTTTCTTAAAATGTATATTCTTCGTGTCAGGAATTCTATGTCCATATAGCATCCTATTTGGGGTTTAGTACTCTGAAGCTGTGCTCCTGATGGAGCTTTTCGGTTTTGTCATAAACTGTGCATTAAGACAATACTGAAACTGCATTCTCCTTTGATGTAGTATGCAAACCTACTGACCTCAGTTGTACTGTAGATGAAGTGCTGATTTGACCCATGATCATTAAATAACTAGGTGCCCACTTGGACAGAAGAATCAATACACAAGCACAAAAATGTGACAATGCGTGCTACCATAGCTACGGTATCTGGAAGCACGCTGGACAGTACATGTTGATATGTCATGACTGATGAATTAATTCTGTACATCACAGTCTCTGAAATGCTGCGGATATTTAGGTCTTGTGGGGCACGGCAGACATCTTGGTAATACCACAACAGACTGTCTCTCCTGCTGCCTAAAAGGCATAAAGTTACAGTCAGTCACTACCTTTGGAAAAAAAGTAGTTCTAAACTCTGCACGGATCTGAGCAGGTAATGAATGTGATGTTTTTATAGAATACAAATGTTATGTCTGCAAGCAGGTACACGTTTCTGTTGCATGCATGGAATATGGCTTAAAAACAAAGGTTCAATTACCTAATGTAAGTGTATGTTCAATGCTTGCAAGTTGCTGTCAAGTTTTCCACAAAATGACTAACAAATGAGAAGTCAGAAGAAGGCAAAGGAAGTTTGTGTGCAAAATTTTTCTGTTGTTTTGATTCTAACTGTACACTCTGTGAAGAAAAAGGATTGCATCAAAGAAATACTTGATTTCACCAGTCACTGCTCCTAGCATAAATAAACAACCCATAAGCCTTCAAATATTGATTTACTACTTAGATTAAAAGAGCTAACATTATGCAATTCCCTTGCTGAAAACAGAAATGAGGTGAGAAACTGTTGACTATTTCAGAGGTTTTATCTCATCATAGGTGAAAAACAGAGATCTAGATTGGCTTTAATCTCTCCTCAACATACCTTTCTCTTGCTTCTTTTTGACCTCTGTGATAAAGATGAAAATTAGAGGTGGTGCAGAACAATTACACTGTCTGGTAAGTTCTGTTATACTGATAACACTTCACAGAAATCGTTGTTTTTTAGTTAGTGGAAAGATACAAAGCAGTTGTGATCAGAGAAAAAGAGAACCCTTTCATCTGGATTTGGTTTTAAAGATAGTGTGACATACTGTTATGTAAAGGCAGTTTCTATTTTTGTTTGTGGACTCCTAAAACATTTGCAAAGGAGTTTCAGCCCTTTTGTAAATGAATGTAAGTTTCCTGACAACAGGTTTGCTTTTCCTAGCTACCTTAGCTACCTTTTTGGAAGTCTTTGGAAGTGTTCCACTTATCCTCAGGGTATTGCTAGTTGACCCTAACTTACTGTTTATAGAGAGCAAATAAATCTGTTTCTGATTTGCTTTCAAAAGAGAATATTTGAAAGTTTGATATGAACTCGTTTAAATGTAACTATTTCTTATGACAAATAAAAAAGCAACTGCTGCATCAGTAAGTCCTACCTACTTCAGTTAGGTATTTGCATACCTGTAGCTACAGGAATGGTTGCCCATCGTGCTGTTTCTGAAACGTCCACAGAACATGGCACATTTGACTCCTCACTTGTACACCCCGTCTTTAGTTAGCTTAATTTAGGACTCATTATTGTAACTGTAACCTGACACGTTATACTTTTTTCCTTAGATTGTAATTAACAAAAATATGTTTCCAACTTTGCTGAAATTATCAATTTGACTAGTCGTTCATCCTTCTGAAACAAAATTCCAGAGTGTGTAGTTCTTGGTTGGGCACTTAGATAGCATTATCCCACAAATGAGGCTCCTTTCAACTATTTTTTTACATGATATAAGATACCTATAACTTAGAGAGATGTCATATATTTATCATCCATAAAAACCTCAAATTTTTAACTTTGTGCAGAGGTTTTAAATTGTGTCTATTACCTTTGTTTAATTAGCTAGTTTTCCCTGTTTTTTTTTTTTTTTTAAGTAGGTCTTAATGAAAATAGGAAAAAGTGATTTAAAATTTCAACAAGTAGTTTTGAGAGGGGAAAATGTCTGTACCACTTCAGATGATGGCATCTCTCGGCAATTTATTCATTTTACTAAACAGGGAACCCTCAGGATTGAACATGATAGTAATTTTTTTTATTATTATATTTTTGTAGAAAACTGGAAAAGTCTAGACCATCTAAAATGTACAGTTCCCATTCAGTTCTCCCATCTCAGAAAGAAAACAGAACTATGGAAGAGATCCCAAAAAGCAATAGCGATTATCAGAGGTTCAGAATGGCTCTGCAGAGGTAACGAGGGTGTGGGGCTATGACTGTTTTAGCTGATCTGACCCGCAGCTGCTGTGGACAGTCATTCTTTCTTGCCTCTACCTGCAAGAAAGAGGCAAGAGGGTGGGGGCAGTTCCCACCTGGTTTGGCTCAGTAACCAGCTCACTGCGGGGTCAGGCAAGCATCTCTGTGAGTACGAAGGACTTTTTGTCGTCTTGTTTTAGAAACAGCTGCTAGCCCAGTCCTAATAAAACTGTCAGGCCCTTCAGGCAGAGGAAAAGGTTAGAGGAAGAGGAATGGGGAGAACATACCTCCTGTTTAACGGGACAGCCGGGATGGGGAGGAGGGAGGGAGTGTGAGGATCAAAGGCTCAGAAATTATTTAAGGGAGGGACATTTTGTTGAGCACATGAGACTGTGCCACCGAACCTGAATGTCACTCAGTGGTGGTCTGCTTGGCAACATGAGTGGGCAAGCCTCGCAGTCACAGGATTCCCCACTGACCTTTTTCCTGTGGCAAACAAGACCGGCTTCTCCAGGGCCAAGAGGAGGTTGAAGAGGAGGTCCCATGACTCAGTGAGGTCTCCTTTTGGGAGGGCATGAGGGAAGAGTCGCAGTTAGCAGGAGTGCACAGCCTGGAGCACTTGAAATCAATCTGGAAGCAAGAACATGCAGTGTGAGGTAGAGGGATGGAATCCCCAACTTGAAATTAAGTACTGTGACACTGCACCTGGAGAACACTTGTCAGCCTAGAAGAGAGATGCATGAGGTAGTAGTGCATGGAATCTGTGATACAAACCTACAGAACAAGCAGTGTCATGAGACATTTAAGGGAGAACGATAATTCATGGTTAATTAGCACAAAAGTCAAGGTATATCAAATGGAAATACCAGACAGAAGGCTCAAAACATACAGTAGTGATTTTCAGAGAGCATGAAGTTAAACTGTGAAACTACATCAGGCTGTAGATGTCAGAAGCTTATAGGGATTAAGAAAGCAATTGGATTTTTCTTCCACAAATTTGTTTATCAAGGCAGAAATATACTACTTTTAGCTAAAAATCCCTGAGCTGCAGACTCCATTTTCTTCCTGGGGGGTTACCAGCCACTGTTGGAACCAGCAGACTGTACCAGCTCGGTCCTTGTTCTGACCCAGTGTGGCCATTCTGGGGCTCTAGATGGCTCACACACAAAACATGCTTCCTTACCTGCTAGCAGGATACATCACTGCTAAATCTAAGCTCCGTTAATTCCACAGTTAAGACTACAGGAAGTATAAAATAGTTGGAACAAATTGCAAATATATTCTCTTACCCATTGACCATTTATGAGAAAGATTTGGAAAACAGGCCAATGTATCTGTGTTGTAGTTGGCAAAAAAAAAAAAAACTGTAGCAAGTTTGTTTGCCTAACCTTTCCTTAATATGGAAAGGTTAGATCAAAAAAATATTGAGTCTACATAAAGCAGATGTGCCTTTGGGCATCTTGCACAATCCAGGCCCTTTCATTAGTGACGACCTAACAGTAAGGAAAACAATGAGGTTTGAAACAAATTACAACAAAGTGAGAGTAATGAGGGGCTGCCCTAAAGTTCATATAGCCCAAGCAAAGCAAAAACCACACAGTAATTCAGTTCAGCCTCCACGCAAGGAAGTGATGCACTTTGTGCTTTTCTAAGAACTATTACATATAACACCCACATTGCATATTCAGCTGTTGCCAGAAAATTTTAGCCTCCTGCAAGGTGTTGTCTTTTATAGGAATAAATTGTTACCAAATATAGTTAGTGCTTGTTTTTTTAATTTCGCTTTTTTCATATCCTGTCCCACTCCATATGGGGTGGGGGAGGATTGTGCTGGACATCTGCTCAGGATTGACAGGAGCATGAAATGTTTTCTCATCTTTTACACGTCATTAAGATGTGGCTATGTGTCTTCTTGAAAGTTAGTTAATTTGTGCTCGCTCTGTTTAGAAGAAGCCTCAGATTCCAGAACATGTATAACCACCTGGCAAACCAAACTTTTGCATGAATCATAGGGATATTTGTGGCCTCTGGCTTTTTGAACTGCACCGTGAGTAAGCCGAGTTGCTCTCGTCAGCGCTGTGGATGAAACCTGTTTCTTGCGTTCTACGTCCCCGCAGGGCCCTCTGGCTCAGGTTGGCAGACTCCAGAGCATCAGAAGGCACGACTGGGTGACAAGCCCTCAGTGCTGGCACTCCAGCCCGAAGCATCTGGACTAAGGGTATTATTTCTTGCAGTTCAAGCCTAACAGAAGCAGGGAGACGGTCCTGTGCTTGGGTAGGCTGGGGACGGTGTCTGAAGCGATTTTTGCCGTGCGCCCCTAGGTCTGACCGTCCCACGGCTTTTGTAAGCCTCGCTGAAAGACCCATAAAATAAACAGTACGGTAGTGTGGTAATGTAACAGACTTACATCGGCCTAACCCACGCTTGCGGCCCGGCTTCCCCAACACCCCCCTCCTGCGGCAGGCTGCAGGGAGGACACCTGGAGCCCCGCGACGCCTCGGGGCCGAGGTGAGTGGCGAAGGGCCCCGGGCGGCCGCCGGCTCCTCGCCACCCTCGCTGACAGACGCTGCCCGGCCCAGCATGGCACGGCACCAGGG
>VXAL01007229.1:6683-21075 GCA_013399475.1 Chauna torquata | reverse complement strand
ACCGCGGCCCTGCCCGCCTGGGCGGGGGAAGGCGGGGGTTAGGCCGGGTCAGGGGCACCACAGGGAGCGCTGGGCAGCGGAGCAGAGTGGGGCCGGCGGCATCCCTTTGCCCGTCGGTGCTTTCCTGGAAGCAGACGGGTCCTGTGGGCCTGCCCAGGACGATGGGCAGCGCTGTCTCCTCCCCCGGAGCCCCCCCGGCAGATGCAGGAAAGGAGGCTGGGCTCAGGATATGGCCTGATGCTGATGCGGCGCACGCAGCAGCCCAGGGCAGCGTGATTCACGGCTCAGCGCTGCGCGCCCGGCGAGCCGCGCTGCTTGGCGTCATCGGAGCATCTGCTGAAGTGCAGCACGCAAGTGGCCCCGCATTTCTGCTGCGCTGGGCCTGCTCGGGGATGAGCCTCCCTTCGTAGTACCCCAACACGTCTCCGTGCGCTTTGTGGATTTTTTTTTTTAAGCTTATTCGAAAAGAAAGCGCGTGTGCGCTGCGTGGCTCAGCGCAGCCCGGAGGAGCGAGGGCACCCCCGAGCCAGCGGCAGCAGACTGCCAGCTCCAGCTGTCCAGTAATGCCGTGCTACCGAACGCTGCCGTGCGGCAATTACAGCACCTTCGCACCTAGTTTCTGTACTAGTCCTTTTTTTTCTACTACAGTTGTTTCATGTTTGATTTTTTTTTTTTTTTTAAAGTGAGGATGCTCAGTAAATATAGATTGAGGTTACAGAAAAAAATGGTGTAAATTAAGAATTGTTTCAGATAAAGTAAATTGACTGCTCTAGTCCCTGATGGTTGCAAAAGATGATTGTCAGGTTAAAGATAGTATCTGTCATTTTTTTTTTTCCTTTTGGACTGTTATAGCATAAAAATACAAATATCACATGCTTTGTCATTTAATATTAAAGACAAATTTGTGTGCCTTGCTAATTCTAAGTGCAAAAATTAGCAAATAAAGCTACAAATAGCCATTAGAAACGTATGATCTTTATATTTTTGAGTTCTACGTTTTGAGACGTCAGGATTGATCACCTCTGAGTAACTACAATGATGAGAAACCTGAACGTTTTTTCCTAACGTTTGAAAATCTTAAATTTTAAGCAAGGAAATCCCCAAACCAATCTTTTATCCCAAATGAGACATAATAAACAGTATTCCCTAGTTTCACGAAAAATTGATTATTTTTTTTCAGTTCTTCATGCCTGGATACCAAGTTTGTATTTAATACAGTTCTACAGAAGTCTTAAATATTTCCACATCAAATATTTACTAAAATAACTTTTTTGTATTTTTACCTTCCTTCTCACTTCTTTGTATTTGCCAATTCCCCTGCATTGTTGTCTTAAACTATACAATTATATAAAACTTAAAACAGTCAAGACAACCCCCCCACCACACACACACTGCCCGAGAAAAGCCTGTTATCAGGTTTTCATAACATGTTAATTATTGAGGGATTTGCATCTCATGCAAACTTTACTTACGTGTTGTCTTTAACACTTTCCTTAACATAAACTGTGCTAGCAAGTGACCATGTCACCCGCTGTCTGCTGGCTGAGCAATCTATCTGTTAGCAGCAGCTATAAATTTTCAGCATAATAAACTACCAGTGTTCTGGGGATGACACCTCTTTGTAACAGGGCCTTGGTTATGCTTCAGCCCTCTTATAAAACTAGAGAAACAACTCTTGAACAAATCACTAAGGCAAAGCGTTAGATACAAATATATTCCGAGTGATGTGGAGATACGCATCTAGTAAAACAAATGCACCCCGTTACACTGTTTTAAATGAAGTTAATACCCAAGTGAAATATTTAAACAGTAGTCTGAGCCTGAGCCAAATAAACATGTAGAATCTATTGAAGTTAATCATTAATAAAAAGGTAGTTAACGTGACAAATGATTGAGTGCTTGTTTGTAAGAAAAATGTTTTTAATAAGAAATTACTCAAGCTAAAAAGAATTTGAGTTAATTATTAAGGGAAATCTTCATTGTATAGGCAACTAAGCATATGGTCACTGTGCTTCTGGACATTTATATTTTCAAGAGAGAAGGAAGTTTCACAGACAGAAGGAGGCAATTTTCTGAGAGACAAAACTTAATTTTGTTCTGTTTGTTCATATATTGGATTGTTATTTACCTGGTGCAGTGTTTTCCAAAGAACACCCTTTTTGTGGAAAGCACATCTCAAAAGCTGGCCACACTATTTAATTTTCCTGTATTCCACGGCAGCTAGAGAGTGACTACTTTGGTGCTTGTCTTTGTTTTCAAGTTACCTTACCTCCTGTTGTCCCTGTACCTGGGATCGCTCTCTGCCACCTTTCCATCTGGAAGGTGCTCAGTGGAACAGGCTAGCCGTACGGCAGGTCCAAAGGGGAAACTTAAGAGAGAGTATTTCTCCTTTGTTGGTAGAGCTATGCTTTACAGTAGATAGGAATTATTAGTCATTTGCCATTGTTTTTCCTTGTTTTTCAGTTTGAGGGGGAAATTAGGATTGTCCATAATTCACAGGCACTAATAACTGCATGTTTCCTCAAAATCTTGAAAATCTTGTGCCCGTAGACAGGCACATAAAAATGAAAGCTGAACACAGTACTAATTATTTCTGTGGCCGCTTGCTCACAGGGTAACTTGTGTCATGCTGAAAGTAAAACATACACTTGAAGCGGTGTGACGAGTTTCTTCCTTCTGCTTCTATAATGATATATGGTTCACATAAAGCCTGCAAGTGCCGCAGCCCTTTCTCACAGACTGCTGTTTGTGTTCTGAGGAGTTGACTGGGAGAGTGTTGTCTTAATCCTAGATATGCTGGAGCTGTGAGAAGTTCTCACAGGTTGTATGTGAACCTGAACTAAATGACACTATACAGAATAAGACTCTCATTTGCAAAGAGGAAGACTGACTAGTTGCCAGCATTGCTTGGGAGATGTAGTTTCAGTTTTCTTTTTCACAATAGATACTTAGTGTGATCTGCATTGAGCCACTCAGCCAAGATCAACAAAAAATAATTGGACAGAACGTAAATAAACTACAGTAGGTATCCTCTCCCTGCCCTGCTGCTTCTTAGAGCTATCAGTTTCTACCTAATACTTCATATGAAGTGTACTTGTAATCACGATATGGCTTTAATCATGTGCCAGATGCACATAACATTATTTACCTGACCAAGTGCATGATACAGAGGTTAGGAATGAGTGGTGGGGGTGGCAATTCCTTACGCTGTTGTTGTTGCCCTAGATAGGAAGCCCTTCTGCTATTCAGGCTGCTGTGCTGCTTTTGACATGCATTGCCATAGCTCACGGTAGCTTTGGAGTCAAGACTAAACTTGGTGCTGGCTTGAACTTGATCTTCTGCAAAGGTTAGATTTGATGAGGAGTGTGTGAGAGAGGCGTGTTGGTACTATTTGCCAGGGAGTTATTTTACATTTTAAGATGATCCTAAAGATGGCAGAAAGCTCAGAAGGCATGTTGAACCGTTTTTCAATATGGAAATAAATTGCACAGGCAGTCTTCAGAAATAGAGGAACAGAAGTAAGGAAGGGTGATAGTGGGCTTGGAGTTAAGGGAGGGGAGAGATTTTCTTGTAGCCAGCATGTTGCCAGAATGCTGATTTATTTAAAGGATTATTTTTAAAGTTTGTGCATGTGAGTTGCTTATGATGGAGGTGAGGGTGGAGCTAATGCTACAGCATCAAAAAGTTAGCACGCATTGTATTTGCTTTGCTTTTGGATTAATGGCTGTGTAATGTGGACATGAGAAATTGCTTCCCTCTTTGCTTCAGATAGAGCTAAGCAGTTAGACTTCCCACTGAAATCAAGAAGTACTTTTCACCTCCGCAAAGTGTTTTGTAAGTAATCCTAGTATTGATAAAAACATCTTTCTTCTGTATTTAAATTTTGCATGTTTTTGTTTTGTAGTACAGTTAATGTCAAATCATTGGATATTGTGCTGCTGGGAGATCACTGGGCTTCCAGGTGAGATATCTTTGTCTCCAAGGTGGAGACACAGTGATCCACCAATTATCACAAATTTAAGAGTCTCCAAGCTGAATCATTTTAAATCCGAGACTCTTAAATCTGTTACACCTGAATACCACAGTTGTTCATTGTGGAGAAAACGAGTGAACTAGGATTTCCTTCAATGTATACTGATGTGATTGTTGATTGCCTTGGGTGTGTTACTGTTGCATCAGTTGAGGATTTTTTTTTTTTCTAAAAGCATACTTGTAACTTGCCTGTTAGGCAATAGATTTATCTTTCTTTTTTAGTTCTTATTATAAATTCATTGGCCTGTCAAAACCAGCTGTTAAGTGTTAAAAACCAGACCAGAATACCTGCATGTACAGCTGTTTTACTGTGTGATGATGCTGTAGCTCGTCTCATGATTTTTGCTCATTGCTTTTGTTTAGTGTGCGGGGAAAATGCACTTATTTCCATACACTGGTAATCAGGAATGTTTTATAGCATAGATGTATTACGGCAGTTAAAATATAATGTATATACCAATAGAAAAAAATCTAACTATGCTTGAAAGCATGTGAAATTAGAAACAAGTTGACATGACAAGGACAAGCTTAAAATAGCACATTACATTCCAGTACTTGTACTGTTAAAATTTTTACTAACTAAAGACTTCTAAATTGTTATTGTAATAACTCTGAAGTGGTGTTCTGTTTTAACACTCCTTACTATAGAAAATAAGACTGCAAGTGAATAAAACAGTTTACAGCAATGCTTGTGTTCAGAAGATTTCTTTAAAAATGTAAATTTATAATAAATGTATAATTTATTTTTAAAATAGCTGCTAGTGACACATTTAGCCTACCTCATTGTGCTTTGCTTCTAGTATAAGTGTGGTCAACATGTAAAAAAAAAAAAAAACTTGATGTCTAGCTAATGGTTATGTTCTGCAGAATTACTTGTTAGATCTGTAGAGCAGACCTGTGTATTTTTTAAAGTTATTTTATGATATTGTGTAACCCATTTTTAAGTAAAAACAGTACAGTGTAGTCTGTCCTTGTTCTCCTTAGCTAGGTGCCTTACCTAACTGTGTAGCATTCTAAATTTAAGTAACACTTCTTAATAAATGTGACTTTCATTCTAGGAGACAAAACAGGAGATTCATATTGCATGACATGATGGTTATTGTTTTTTTTCTTTTTTTTTGTACCACTCTGCTACCCATTATAAGATACAAGACATGCCTTCTGAACTGCATCTTAACTGTGTTACTGCGTAATTATTCAGTTTCAACTGTATTTACTGCAGTTAGATGTCTAGTTTATAAAATTGCTTGTTTGTGCATTTGCTGTGCAACTTTAGAAAAGTAATTTGAGTAGTAGTAGTCTCATTAACTAGGATTCTTACCTGAATGATGTTCTTCGTGCCAGTCCACAAGCATACTGCGTGTGCAGGACTGGTCTTTTTGTGAGCAGTGATGCCCACGTGTACACCAGTGTGCAGTCTTGCATCTCTGGGCTACGGCAGCTGGGCTTATTGGGGACTGAGTGTCTGCAGCTGCTGCCATCTTCATGAAGCCTGTGGTACAGAATAAAACTCCATCAGCAGCTGCGATATACCTTTGTACTTGATAATAACTAGCATCGTAATTACGATAGACATTTAACCCTTATTAAGTTCTGCTTTTTAAGAAGAATTCAAGACCTTCCAATCATCTTTGGAAAACTGGTTGGAAGATGGTCATTTTACCTACGTAAGCTGGAGACTCAGCAGTTCTCCAAGGGAGACTCAGAAGTTCTTGAATTCATTCTGAGAAGATTGCTCAGAAAATGACAAGAAGCATTTTTTGGGTGGGCAGCTTCAGGAGAACAGATTTTCACCAGTGAAATGCTTCTCGTTTGTGATAGCTGAGCTGAGCTGTTTATACTGAGCTTCATGTGCATGGCAGGTTACACCGTTCCCAGTGCTGGTTGCACAGATCTATCTGGAGTAGCTTTAGGTATCTCTCCCTGTTCTTGAGGATCCTTGCGGAGAATGAATGGCATGCCAGAATCTGAAACAGGTACCTGAATTTTTAAAACAGCAAGACACTTCAATACAATAAGATTCTTCTGAACGACTTGTAATGCCAGGTGTAGATAATCTAGGCATAGCAGCCTGTGTGAGGAGCCAGAGAAGCTACAGATCCCTTTAATCACTCCTTTAATACTATTTTTCTATCAAGCAAATTATTTACTTTCTTAACAGAAATAGAACATTCTGGGGAACAAGTGATCTCTCAGTGATGTCCCCTGTGGCATTTCTTAATTTGCGGGCTCTCAACTGGGCTTGTTTTGAGAACATTGTGAACAAGAGCTGACTGAAGAGAGAAACTTGAGTTCAGGGTTTCTTGCTGAAGCCTTCCTCCATAAACCTCAAGGCTTTTTAATTTTGGTATGGAAAGCTTTTGGTACACTGGATGCAGTGGAGACTGGAGGAAAGGTATATTATCAGATGTTCTCTCAAAGAGGTGGCGCAAGGTATGGCTTTTTCCTGTCACATCGACACCAACTCAGTCAACTTCTGAGGAAATCTGGAATTCCTCTACATTCTTGCAGGATGTTTCTTGTGAACCTCTCCTTATGAACCTTATTAACATCCTGAGAAAACTAGCTGAACTTTCTGTTGGCGCTCAGGGAGACTTCCTTACCCAACGTTTGGAGTGGTTAGAGGAGGTACCCATGGGGCCCCGGGCAACATGTGCCCATCTGCCATTGATGGGGATAGCTTAAGCTCTTCTCCATGGCCTGGGAGTCAGCAAGCTGCAGGCGTACAGACAGCCATTCAGGTAGTTGGGTTAGGATTTTCCTGTTCAATTCTTGCAGGAGAAACTGAAGAATAGTCGCCTTGATGCAGAAGTTGCCTAGTCTCAGACTACTAAAACTGTGACATAGCAAAGAGGGCAGTTTCAAGCTGGGCTGAGAAGCATTCAGACTGATAAAATGTTTGAATGTGATTTGTGAGATTGCTGCTGGGAGCTCTGCTGCAGTCTTCCAGATCTGATGTCAGTTGCCTGCAGTAAGACTCCTCCGTGATGCTGAGCACTCCAAAAACCCCTCATTTCCATACTGAAATTTTTTGATGCTTAAACAACACAACTCAAAACAAGTGCCAAGCATGCATAAGCTGCTGCTTATTTCTTAATATATTTTCTCCTGTTCCCAAATAGTTGCATTTGTAGCCATATCTCTGCCCATCACACCTTTCGCAGCACAGTTGCATCCTGTAAACACCTTCTACTCAGCTCCATTGTCAGAAATGGAGAGTAGCCCGTAAAATAATTGAATAACTGTCCTGCTTGGTAACTGACCCTTAAGCCTTCCTAAGGGCCTTGTTTGCACAGATTCTGCTCATGGAAGTAGACAAATATTAGCATAGAGAGGATCTGAATAAATTACAATATTAACTATGTAATATCACAAAGAGAATTTCTTTGTTCAGTGCTGGTAGTTGTTATAAGCTGTTTTTTCTATTTCCCAATTCACTCTCGTGGAAAGGAATGTAGGAGGCACTGCACAAAACATATAAATGGTTTCTGCAGAGCATGTGTGCCCTAAGGCACTTCTTCTGTGGCTGTCAGAAAGTCTTTATGTATCACGGGAAGAACAGAGCTTACACCTGTGTTTGGCTTTCTTTAAAAGTCTGCTAGTGCAAGCAAATTTTTCTTACCATCTGTCATTAACACAAATGTTTTTACAAATAGAAACAGTGGCATATTCATATATCTAATAGCTTTTCCTGTGATTATATTCCAACTTGCCATTTCTTGCTGTGGAGCCCAAAGCCCTCCTGGCCGTAGACGGCTGTATGGGCGGACTCCTCGCGCAGAGCCTCTGTAGGCTCTGGAGAGAGCCACTGTACTTTGCTGGGTCGTATGCTTGCTCTCAGAAGGTATCAGGCCACGGCATCGAGTGGACACGCCATCTGATTCCTGTCTTAGATTTTTTTATATTAGGTACTCTGCTAGAGCATATGAACTGTGCTTCTTGGTTCAACATAACACGTACTGATGAGCTTGAAACTAAAATCAACCTCTCACTGGTCTTTTAAAGTGAAAGCTAAAGGTGCACAATGTTTCTGAAAACTGAGCAGCTCGTTGATCATTTTACATCCCGCTTACCTGGGTCAATAGCAAGCCTCATTTAAGACAGTATTTGCTGAAGTGTGAACGCTCCTAAAATAAATGATCATTTATTTTTGTGTTTCTGTAATGACTGTTTATCTGGCCACAAGTCTGATTTGGTATTTTAAATAGGTTATTATTTTCTAATTTGTATTATGTGCACTTCTGTACACCAGGAGCCATCCATACTACTAGAACCAGGAAACCTACTAAGAAAGTTGTACAGAGAAACACTGGATTGCCAGTAAGGAGTATTCATCTGCTGACGCTCTGCGGTGTCAGTTTCTCGCACTCAATGAAACACACGGAGCACTCACCCTCAGGTTAGGCTGCAGACACACGCAGGTACTACAAAACACTCCATCTAACTTTGCACAATGTTGCAGTTCACAGTTCTATACATATTTCTGGCAGGTGGTACATATATCTGAACGAGTCTTTCCAAACGTAAATGAGCGCTGCCATCAGTGTAGCGTGGAGCTTGCAGGGTTGAGCAAAGCTAGTGGTAAGGTTACAAGGAGCTGGTACTGTGATGCTTGCTGATAAGAGGTTGCAAGCGTCTTGTAGGAAAAAATAGTGAATTGATGTAGGTGCTCGGATTTACTAAAACATTTCACATTGCCCAAGCAATCTGTCAGGCACTTCGTTGTCACCTCTCCAGTAGTTATACATGCACTAATTTTTTGAAAAGATCCTGTTTACCTGAAATGCATGGTAAGTAGAGTACACAGTGAGTCATTTTCAACACGTTTTATCTTGGAACCTAGAGGAGTTGAGCAGCCTGTGAAATATGCTAGTTAAGTCTGAGGAGCTGGAAACTGTGCATATCACTGCTCACTGAACGTTGATTCAGAATGTTGGTTCACAGCAGAAGCCCCAAACTTTATGAATGAGGGCATTCTTTTCATAGCTTAAACTCTCAACTCAGTAGTCAGCTGCTGTCTGTTGCCTGCACCACAGGACCACTTTGGATTAGGAAGACTGCTAACTACCAACCTTCAAGGAATAACAAATTATGCATATTAAAAAGAAAATCTTTTGGAGTATATAAAATTAATCTGTAATAAATTTTTAGTAAGACATTTCCGTGCTTGCAAATGGTTGTTGGTGGTTTTGGTATGGGGTTTTGTTGTGTTTTTTTGTGTGTTTTTGGGGGGGGGGCAGGGAGGGGAAGGAGGGAGGGTTGCTTTTAATAAAGATTAAAGTGGGTTAGTTATCACACTAGCATCTGGTTGCTTGTTTTCTAACACTGTACTTCCATGAACACAGTAAGCTTGCAAAAGCTGCAGCCAGCATTCCCTCTGGATCCAAGCACAAGAGAGGGGACAGAATGGGACAGCAAAAAAGTGGTTGGTGGCTACTTCTTTCAGCAGTAGCTTCGTTTTATGCTTGTTTAAGGTGCTTACAAAGCTATGGTGTAAAGGTGCAAGTAATCCTGTGTCAGCTGAGCTAACCAAGGTTGCCACTTCCTCCCTTGCACTCACGCTTGTCTGACTGGATAGGGAGCTACTTCAGATAACTGGCTTGACTTCAAAGTTACACGTAAGCACCTTGCTGCAAAACTTGCAGCCCAAGGCAACAGTCAAAGTGCGATCACAGCAGTCCTGATTTGGATTGAGCTGGCTGCCATGAACCCAAACTTGAAGGCTCTGATAGAGAACCAGCAGGTTTTTTGTGCTGTTTTCACGTTTTTGTGAATCCAGTAAAGTAATTTGCCCCAGTTGTGTATATCTCAAAATTTGTTTTAAGTACCACTTACGGCATTTAAATTCTTTAACCCCTTTTCTGTTCTGAATATGACACTGTTTTTTTTTTTCTTTTTGCACACTGAAAACATACATACTCAAAGAATGTCAATACTATTTAGGTAACATGTAGTTTTACAACAACATTTTCCATAGCTTTGAATGTTACATTAGAAGAGTTGAGACACTAAATCTGCAGCTAGGGGTAATGTCAAATAACTACAAAGCCATATAGCAATGGAGGGGGGGAAGGAAAAAGAAGCAAGAGACCCTGGTTTGCAGTGCCTGTAGTCTTTTGCACCAGAAGTAGGAAGTGAGGGTGGAGTAGTTTGTCTGTCCCTAGTAGCCATTAGTTTGTCATTTTGCACGTTACGTAAGGGCAGCTGCATGTACAACTGATTCATACTGTCTATTTACACAGTATAATTTAATGCTGAATTTCAGATAGTCGTGTATTTGTGTCTTTGTTAGCTAGATATGTGTTTAACTTTCATTATGAAAATGGATTCTCTGTTTATTCCGTAAGCATGCAAATAGTTTTGCATTTTTATGAGCTCCCCGTGTTTAAACAACTTGGTGAAAGCTACTTTCATTATGAAGTGCCTCTCCATCGGGAAGAGGAACAACTGGAAGGGGAAACTAAGCTTGCTGTTCATAATAAAACGCAGGCTGAGGAAGTGGGAGTTGGAACTGGGATAGGAGCAAGATTATGCCTTAGAAAACCGTGAAGAGCTTCTATGAGCATAATACTTTTTGACATTCTGGGATTGTCAGTACTCGGTCTGGTTTGTTTGTGGATTATACATTATCCTTGCTGTTCCAGTTCATCTAAGAGATGCCGTATAGGCATTTCAGTATTTCACTGAAGTTTGGTCTTCCGGGCGTATTTTTCTTACAAGCCTTTAAAGAACAATACCTTACAGTTCCGTAAAACTGGGCTGAAAAAGAAAGCATGCTAAACAGTCTAGGAATTTTAGTCTAACATAAGTGAAGATAAAAACTTGTTCCAGCAGTGAGCTTGTCATGTTACTTCATTGCTGTAATGGATGCAATCGTTTCAATGAATGATAATCAAGAGTATGCGACACACAGAAACAAGCGTTAGGTTCTTTTCAGATCATACTACCTAGTAAAAAAAAGATCAGATGGTGAGCAGTCTCACCATCTTTCTCCCCCCGTTTGTCAACGTAAAAATACAGCAGCTATTCAGGTATAACCTACACCCACTTAGAAAATGACTGTTCTTTGGAGATTAATCCTCATTTAATGTGGATCATAATTTCTGGAATTTATGCATGAAAATAAGATAGCGACATAGCTTGTGTATTTGCTAATACTACTTTATACCTAAAGTATGAGATTTTAGGACCACCCCAACTGTTTCAACACTTGTTTTTCTACCTCTCTGAATAGGGGTCTGTGCCCAGACATTGGATGCAGATGTAAAGGGAGGGGAGTGTGTCTGTGTTGTCTGTTTCTCTAAGGCCATTCTTCTGTGGGACTGTTCCTTCGACAGATGAAACAGTTTAATAAATATATTACATATTGCCTCTTAGTTTATAAGTTTATCTTTCAGCTAAAAAGCTGAAAATGAAAAATGTTTCTGTAACTTGGACAGCAATATGTAGATTTACCTTTAATAAGTTCATGAAAAGTAAACTTTGAATACTGGGCTACCAAAGCTTTAAAGCTGAGGCTATTAAAAGCAGTACAGCATCACAATACTGGTTTCAACCAACAGTAAATTCTGAAACTTTTTGTCAGGCACAGTGTTTGGCAGCATGTTACATGATTAATGGATCTGAGTGCACTCAGAACATAGAATTCAGGTGAAAGTATAGCACTCAGAATGATAACATGATGAGTTTCTAGTGGTATCCCCTGATCTACAGTACAAGATCAGTCTGTTCCATGTTTTCAAACAGCAGGTAGTATTTTACAGTTGTATAAATGATAGCGCCAACAAACAGCTGACAAAGCTTGCATCACCAATCCAGAAAAATGTTGGATCAAATGGTCTGCTTAGATAGGTTTATAACCTAAGAGATGCCTAGAATTTTCACTATGTAATATTTTTCTTTTCTAGATTTTCGTGAATTTATCAGCCTACTCACCTAGAAACATTCGAACTGCAGTTGCATTAAAGGTAAAGACTGAGTTATTTTTTGTGTGCTAATGAGCAATTGGATTGATGATTACTGGGGAATGGTCACTTAAATAACCCTTACCAAAATCCTGCAACAGTGAACTGTGTCCCAGCATCACTATTGTGATCAGTCCAAGTACTGAGTCCAAGAGTGAGGACTCTATTTTTAAGTTGATGGAAAGATCTTCTAACGAAGTTAGCTTTTTGAGTATCACTGCATTTGTTAGCAAATAAAATTCTGATTTTGATGCTTAACCATAAATTGCTTTTGCGATACACAGTGTCATATTAAGCATTTTTCTGTCCCTTTTTCAGAGCAAAAACGTTCCTAAAAATAAGCTGAAGGAATGGTCAACAATGCCAATTTCCTCCTCTTGCTTTTTTCAAAAATTGTTAAGTCTAAGACTGGTTTTCTGCCTGTTTAACTTAGTGCTGTACAAATAGTTTCTTACTTTTGCAGTTGCTACTGTGACTCCTGCTTTATTCATATTAAAAGTGATCCAGTTACCTAAATATCAAGTCATGCCATCAAGCCACGTAAGTTTTAGATTTGTGGGTCTTTGCAAATAGTCACTCAGACTCCTTTTATGTCTTCTGAGCCGGCAGGGCTTGGAACAAGTTCTTTCAGGCAGCTCTGTGTGTCTCTTAGCGCACAGCTGTCTCGTGCTAACAAGTGTTGCTGAGAGGTAGGACATACTGGCACAGGCAGAATCATGTGATAATATGGCTACGCACCTTGCTGGCAGAGCTACCTTGCTCTGTGCTGTCTCCGCTTTGAGCTCTTGGTTTGAGCACCCGATACTTGACCCAATCCTGTAAATACATCCTCTGCTGTTTTGCAAAAGCTATTTGGATATTTTGGACTAAGAACATCAAAAGCTGCCTGCCTCTGAAATTGTACACCTTAAACGAGCATGTTGGTGTCTGTAAATAAAGTGTTACCACACTTTCATAAATGTGAACAGCGTGTGTATGTGGCAAAGTAAAAGAAGAAAACAAAACAAAAATCTCATTGTTTCAGAGGTCTTTTTCCTTTTTTTTTTTTAAATTATTTTTGTAAAAATTGTGCTAGTTTCTACCTTAATCTCCTGTCTTGGTGTGTACACTTGTGTTCAGAGTACTTCTGCATTTTTTTTCCTGTGATGGTGGCATTACAGTGCTCAGAAGATTGAACAAAATAGTGTTTAAAGCTGTTAAATCTGAAAACTTGAACCTCCACATTACCTTGTAAGAGAAAATGTACTGAAATGTGCTTGTTCATTTCGCTTCCTCTTTGAAGTGCAGTTAAATTCAAAGAACTGTTACAATATAGTAAGTCAGTAAGACTGTCTTCTGTGGTAGAAAATGCAGTGACCAGTGTTATCTCCATTGCTGATGGGTAAAACCCCCAACTTCTGTGACTAAATTGGTATACGCTGCATGAAGTAATACACTGTACTTATTATCTATGTATAGCTCATCTTCAGACTATACCCCTAGATCTTCTTTATAAAAATTAATACTCGAGTTGCCAGATAATGTTACTAAAAGAAACATACCCTAAAGATCTCAGTCTATCACAATGCACACATGAAAATAGTAGAAAGCAAGTTCACTTGCTTTACATTTAAACAAAATGTTTAAAGTGAGCAAAAAGTTGCAGTTTGAAGCTGTGCCTTAGGTAAATCTTTATCTGTGAATTCCAGCTGTGTATCTAGAGATGATAGATATCTAGATATGACTGTAGGTATGTTTGACTAGAAAGTGATAGGATAGGTTCACTGTGTACCAAGCAACAGACTGTGCTAAAACTGCTAAAATTAAGATGACAGTAACATTCAGTTCCTTAAACAGACAGAAGACATCATTGCTGTTTCACTGGAAAATACTGTGGTTGTGCAGAAGATTAAAATATGCTTGCTCCCAATGCTCTTAACTTTCATTGACTCTCAAACCATTTTCCTCTGCAGCTTAACTAGTTACACAATGAAAATAAAAACGAAAAAAAAAAAAAAAAAAAAGAGATGGCTCATGCTTGAAATCTCAGGGGCTTCCATCTTAAATGCCCATGGGTGGGAACACTTTTCTTAAACTTGTGTTTTTAAGTGCACAGACAGTCCCTGTATATCAGAACATCTGTACGGAGAGAATTTCTTCAAATTGTAAATTAAAAAAGCCTCATTCTTTTTACTTAGTCACAACAAAGAGAGGAATTTGCATTTGGACTGTGAGCTCCTAAGAGAAAAGGGAAAGTGTATTTCCCAACTCTGGTGCTCCTCTTGTTGACAGTTCCCACAGAATTTTCAAAAACCCACATGGACTTCAGAAAAATCCCTCCTCAAGCCCCAGTACACTTTTTGGTAGGCAGAAGACTGCTAATGCAGTGTATGAGGAGGAACATTTACTTCTCCCCC
>VXAL01007228.1:304468-346364 GCA_013399475.1 Chauna torquata | reverse complement strand
CCCATCAGGCTAAAACCACCACAGTTGGCTAGACGTCCAGCCTATAAATGGCTTTAAGTTGGTTGTATAAAACTAAGGGAGTAGTTGAAGGATTAGGATTTCAGCAGTCCTCTGGTAGGATTAATTTATGCAAGTAGAGCAAGAGGCCTCTTCTTGCATTTGCCAGCTAAGTCATGCTGTTTACTTAGGCATATTGTAACGCTATGCCATCTCTTTACTTTTGATCTGTGTAAAATCAGTGTTACCCACTGCTCTCAGTGTATAATCCACAAACGACTTCCTTAGAAGCCACATCTTGTTCTGTCAGCCTTATCAATAGGCAAGCAATTATTATTTGCCAAATATAAAATGCCCATCCATGTCAATATGTCTGGCTGCTTTAAATGCATCATGTCTCAGCTTTCCTGATGTATGACTGGACCATTTTTCTCTTCATAAAACCCAGAAATGCTTCTGGAAGAAGGTTCTGCTCTCCAAATGAATGGCCTTTCTTAGGTTGTAAGCTGAGGTTTGAGCATTTATCTACTAGGATTAATAGCAAAAACACCTCCCCTTTACAAGGCAAAGGGACAGCACGTAGAATCATAGAATAAATATCCTGAGTTGGAAGGGACCCACAAGGGTCATTGAGTCTGAGAATGTGATGCTGAGGGAAAATCTTGGGAGATATCCCAAACCTTGTATAAATTGAAAGGATCTCTCAATGTGTGTGGACTGGTGAATTGCATACGTGGCTAGAAGTTGCCTCTTGGGAAAAGACATCAGACACTTTATTACTGTCTCTCTAGAGGGAAAAATTAAATTCATCTCCACCTTGATTGCCTCTGCCATGTCAGCTTCCCATATGGAAATACATTTTGGCCTTGAATGACACTGAGGTCATCCAAGGTTAGATCTTGATAGTTTGCTTCTACAATTATACTTTTGTTAACCCCTCTCCCTCTAGTACTCAAGTTATTTAGTGGTGAAATCACTTTATGAATGTCTTCTATGGTAAAAAGCCGCAAATAAACTTGGTGATTGGAAGGTGAGGAGGCAGAATATATGCAACACTCTTGTCGCTAACACCTGGTTGCCCAGGAAGGTGGAACCCTTTACAGCCTTTTCCCTGCAGGGATTATAGAGCCTCAAACGATTCCTGCTTCCCCCTTGACATGGTACTAATAATTCCTTTAGGAAGGACTATGAACACCTGAATGATTAAGAAAGTCTCCTTTCTCCAACAATGAAAATCAAATGGCCCCCACAGCACCTGCTGGCTCTAGGGATTATCACTCTTTGCAGTCCAAAGTGTTAACAGAGGTGGGGAGTCATTAGCGAAAATGCTTCTTTTTTTTCTTTCCGTTTCAGTAATCCCAGCTATGGAAGAAATGATCATTTCCAAGTAGTTCTGTTGGGTAGGGGCTGGGATGTCTGATTGCACTGACAAAAAGCTTAAAAAAAAACACAAGGAACAGTGTCTGTAGTCTCCTCCTGTATAGAGCGATCTCAGTATAGAGGCAAATTAACTGCGGAGAAACCTCGAAAACAGAAAGGCAAGTGTAAAATGTTGTGAATTAAATTACTGTGCAGCATATGATATCACTTCATATGCAAGTACTGTCTGCAAGGCATGTCTAGCTAGCAGGATTATTTTTTTAACCAAGTCTCTCTTAATTACAAAGAAATTGCTGAGAAATTATTTTTATTGAGTTTCTGAAAGAGGCATTTTCAGTTGCAAGTGGTAATTATGAAACTTAATTATACTTAATTTAATTTACATGTAAATTAAATTGTATTTTGGTTGTGACTCAAGTCACTCTTGCAAGATTATTACTAAGTGGGAAGAATGAGTCAGACCTAAAAAGAGAGCAGACTTTATGAACTGACAATAAAATTCTAAATTATATTTCAAATTTTCAATTTTAACTAAATAATTGAAGTCACAAGTGCAAGACAGTTGAGGAGACAGAAAAAGGCTTGCAATATAGACCTCTAATTTTCTATATACGGCTTGATATATTTGATATGAACAGAATCTGGCATATTTAGCCACTTTTCACAAGTTCATTCCTGTCAAATTCAGAGGGTCCTGCTTGAAAAAGGTGAATAGGATTTGGCTGGTCTAAGTCCAGACACAGTATACAGGTAATTAAGTTCACAGAACACCCACTCACAACACAACTTTTACATCAGCATCTAAGAACAAATTGGATTTAATATGCATGCTGGAGATGCAACCTGAGAGTAATGAGGGGGGAGGGCAAATGTGCTTTTATAGTTTCAGGTTCTTTCTTGATCACTCTTGTGAAACAAGAAAAAGCCAGCCTTCTGGATCTAATGGGCACATTTCCTTCCTAACTGTAAGGGAAATATAGCCCCATCAGCCAGGTATTTTTTTGCCAGATGTCTTTTAAATTAGTATCTAAAACAGCATCTTCGCTCTTCCTGCCTGCAGTTACCTCTTGAAGCTGCCTGGCATGCAAGTTTTTCCAATGTATACCTCCACTAGGGAATGGCTTGCCCCAGAGCTTAACATTGCTGCACTGGGAGTGGGGCCAATTGCTTCAGTGATGTGCTGGCATTATATGCCAGTACAGTACAGCCTGGCAAACTGATGTGGCATCACGGTGTAGCCTATGAGACAGAGCTTGGTGCAGCTTCAGCATGGACTGTGAGAACAGCCCCAAAACCATTCACTCCATAGCGATGAAATTAGGCTGTACAGAGCATCCATTTGCTCCCAGACTTGCTTATTTGGAGAATTGTTTCTGGAAAACTTCCTTTTGTTACAAGTTGTAGTGCTTGTGTTTGTGCTTTGACTAGTTCAGAGTCCCCATTAAATAGCAATTCTTTGTGGTTCTGAGAGACCCTCGCAGAGCTGCTCTGTGGCAAAGCCAAGAGGACCTGACAGCCACTGAAAACTTCTCTGTACAGAGATGCATAAATGTTGTAGCTGATACTAACCGCAGTCATCATTGTGATCCGATGAAGTGCGTATCATTGATTTCAAGCAACAGGCTTTATATGGTCTAATGCAATAATTTTCCTTTTGTGATTTCTGTAACTAAAAATTTTCACAGGTCACCATAGTCAAGCTCTGGTACACAGCTGGAGGCGGAGGAGGGAGGGGGTGGAATCCCAAGCAAAAATAAATCATTTTAAGAAAGCTGGGGGAGGGAATCAAGTTGGTGAACAAATTGCAATTTTTTTTTTTTCAGGAACACTTTGAAGTTGGCTCATTTATACTAGTTTATTCATCTTTACACAAGACTGTATACATATTGCCTTCCTCACTTTTTAGTGAAGAGGGCATTTTTTGGAGGCATATTAAACTCCTTATTGTTCTTGTTTCAAATTCCTATTTTGGTGAAAATATGAATACAGCCTATATAGCTAGGGTACTGTGTAAGAGTAAGAACTGAATTTCCTTCAGTTGTACTTCTGGCTAAAAGGTAATGCAAGAACTCTGTTCTCTGATGTGCTTCTTAAGTTACATACCACTTAAATTTGTCATAAACTTGTTTTCAATTATTTGTTTCTAATGAAATAAAAATGGAAATATACACTCTTGTTTTCAGTTTAAAAAAAAAAAAAAAGCTGGGAGGAATTAAAACATTTTAATGTGGAGATCTACAAAGCTGCTTTTATGGCTCATTTTTGCCTGGATGGCTCAGTATGTACTCAGCATCAGATTTCATTCAATTGGCAAGCACTCACTTATCAATTAACAGGAGAGACAGCATTCAGCTCTTCTCATATTTGAGTCTTTTAGATCCTGTGTTCCTACATTAACAACACTTTTCCTAATTGGAAGCAATCTGGGAGCTTGCTAGGACTAGCACTAGGACTGTGAGTCCCTAAAGTGACTTGTTTCTGCTGATTGTTGTTTACATATCTGATAAATTAGCCCTATCATCAGGAAATATGACAATAATGTAGGAGTTGTTTTTAAACAGGTATGCCATTAATAAGGCAAACTGTAGCCTAAAGGAATACATACATGCATACATATTTGTGAACACACATGCACAGCTTTCTGCTGAACTTGCTGTCCATTTATTTTATGCCAACAGTCAGAAGATTACTTATGATTCCCAGAGGTTTCTGACCAGCATTCATTCCAAGTGGCCACAGTTTAGCCTGGTGGGGCTTTCAGTACTTGCACTCTATGAGAAGGATGCTGTACCAACCCAGATTATGAAGGCATTGCAGTTTCCATTTGCCTGCAACTGAATCTGGTGAGTGTGAGACCATTCTTATCAATGAACAGATTTAAGAGTTCACAGCACAGTCAGAGGCAGCTGTCAGCAACTCCAACCAGATTAGAGTTTGATATGAGCTCTACGTGGTTGTGCTACATAGAGCTGCAAATACCTTAAACTTAATCAGCACCAAGCAAACCAAAAAACTATTATGCTTGGAGCTAAGGCTCACCACAACTTCAGACTCTGTATTTATCAACACAGTGAAGGCGACAGTGGTTTTTCTGTGCAAGGCATCTGAGTTGCACTTAATATTCCCCCTTCTCTTATGCATTGTGTCTTTGGAACTGCTGTTTTATCACAAACGCCATAAGATAAATTTATTCATCCAAAGGCATGCTGAAGTTGTGAGATGACCTTGCCTTGGCTAGTTTAGGTCAAGAGGTAGACAGTTGGTGAAATCCTGACCTAGATGAAGTTAATGGTTGTTTCTCTGTTGAAGGTGAGAGCCAACATTTTCTTTCAACCAGTTTTACCAAAAGAAGAGCTATCTGTGTAAGGGATGGAGTACAGATGAATGTTTTGAGATATATTATCTACTGGTAATAATATAATCAGCCCAACAGTCAATACTGACAATTTTGCTATTAAACTAGCTCCAATCATATTTAGGGAAAAAGGTCAAGAAGAGTTGTAGGTTTTTCATTTATTCATGGGATCCTCCTCAACAGTTTTATAGAGGAAATATAATTCCTCTCTAATTTCGCTTCAGTTGGTACATATAAACTCACTGGTCTTTTTTCTGTATGTTCACATTTTTAAGCCCATTGGAGATGGAATTGTAATACATGTATGGTTTGGTAGTCCTACATGACAAACTGAAGCTGTGGCAAATGATCCACAGCTTGTTTGCAGAGCTGTGTTAAAAATGTTTTCTCTATTTGTCAAAAATTTTCAGAATTGGTCCTCCAGCCTAAACAGGAAAGGCAACAGGAAAAGCTTCAACTTCTATCTGTGCAAGAGAAGCAGACATTTAATCGCCCTCCATAGCACCTACAGAAAGCAGAAATGTTTTAGTAGGACAGAGCTGATCCTGAGTGCTCCCGTGTCCCAGAGGGATTGTCTGTGCAGCTCCGCATTCTGCACCAGCATGCCTTGCTTCCTGCTTTGGAAGCCCCAAAATGAACCAGGCCTCTTGAACTGCAGCTACAAGTATTATTTCCTTTTCTCTGTACTGGGTGACACATCTATTTGGTATCTCTTTGTTCAATGCAATGCAACCATAATTCTGGAAAATGCCATGTTTCTGAAAGCCAATGTTGTTACAATTGGGTAAACTGAAATCCGTTTCTTGTTTTTGGAAAGATTTGTTTAAAGCTAAACAAGCTTTCTGCAGTCAGTAAGGAAGTATGTGAAGTGTCCTTTGTTTCTCGCCACTTTACAGAGAAGATATTGAGATATAAAAACTTTCATAAACATTTCCAGGAAACTTGTATTTTTTCTTCCTTTAAAGTACTCCATTCTTTTCCCACCTTTCTTTATAATAGAAAAATATGCTCAAATATTATGATAAATATAATCATGCAATTTTCTGTGTAGTTTTGGAATTATATGCATTGTAACTAATAGAGACAATACCAGATGAATGGCATTATTATGTTATCACATTTATTCTCCCTTAAACTCCTTTGCTATTTGTGAGGTTTTTTTGTGATCCACTTGCAAAAAGTATATTCGTTCTAAGGCTATGTGCATCTATATTGATATAAGGCCAGCTAAGCAAACATACAAATAAGCTCTTAGTATACAGCAATAAAGTTAAAGCTTTAAGTAGGTACACTGCAAGTATTCAAAAGGCTATAAAATTGTCTATATACAAGTTCGGCTTTCTCCCACAGCAGAGAAATTATTTTGCTATACTCCTAGGTGTATGCTCATTGTACTAACAACACACTTCCTGACAGCATGGGATTCACAGCAGAATTTGAAAACTGCTTGGTGAAACCTGGTCACTGTTTCACTTGCCATTTACTTCTACTAAGGTATGCTGCTAGTAAACTCTCCAAGTATGAGCAGGATAGCAGCCTCAGTTTTACAAGCTTAAATGGCTGAAGTAACTTCAAAGCAGCTGTATATTCAGTACTCAACAGCTTCCCAGTTCATGATCTTTTTCTGACTCTGAAAAATACGTTGCCTTGAGAGCTGGGTGCTATCGTGCTCTAGGCATATACTTTTTTTTAGGGT
This sequence comes from Chauna torquata, assembly GCA_013399475.1. Classification (NCBI taxonomy): domain Eukaryota; kingdom Metazoa; phylum Chordata; class Aves; order Anseriformes; family Anhimidae; genus Chauna; species Chauna torquata. The sequence continues at coordinate 339,936 of VXAL01007228.1, read as the reverse complement.
TGATGGTGATATTTTTGTTGCAGTTCTCACTGTAGTGAGACACCCAGAAATAAACTGTGTGCAAATGTACAAGGTCTTGCTACCCTTGTGCACTGCTTTTATCTTAGATTTTATGGTTTCTGTAAAAGAAGATAAGCAGAGCAGAAGAACTTCAATCTGTTTAGAGAGTTGGTACCAATTTTCTGTTAATATCGGTGTGTCCTGTAAATGTACTACTCCATGTATCAGCAACAAAAATGAAAACATAAGACTCTTTATACCCTTCAGATAGGGAGGGGTGGAAGGAGAGATCCTAATTTTAAAAACAGTTTTATGTTTGAACTCACCCATAGAGCTTGGATATTATTATTGTGTTACAACAATAAAAATGCTGAGCACTTTTGCAAGAAAAGCCCTCCTACCTCTCACCAGCTGTGCGAAGTACAATGTCTGTGTTGTGCATTAGAGCTATCATAAAACACAAAGGATGAAGTTAAACCAAGGAGTTTTCTAGCCCTGCCCCTAAAGTGTGGAGGAGAAAAGACTGTCACACTCAATCACTTAGAAAAGAAGTTGGAACTAATGTACGTTAATGCTGCAGAATCTGGCAAATGTGCATGGCAAATTAGTTTCCTACAGACAGCTACATAAGCATATTATAAACTGAAACCAATATACAATCCCTAACAAACACTGAGGTGGAACAGGCAGTCAACTGAGAACACAGCAAGCTGCTAATGATATACTTCAAATGAATGATTCGCACACCAAGCCTTTTGCTGTAATCTCGCTCATACAGTGCAGGCCTCTGAGGAGAAAAAACAGAAACAAATTGTTTAACATTGCTTGACATCTCAGCATAATCAAAACCCCAAATCCAGGTGAGTGTGCTACTGAATTGTTAATCATTCTTATCCCGTGCCTGAAAATGTCTATTCACATGTATCAGCTTTGCTGTCCTTGTTTTTCTGCTTGAGCACTGCTGCCAGGCCACAGGAAAACTGAAAAGCTCAGTTCAAGTCAAATGTGATCATAAATGGCAGTGATATCAAGATTTCTGTGAAACCTATAACAATAGGTTTAGAAGGAAAGTCTGAATTTGATACATAGAGCTGAGAGATAAAATTTTCAAAGTACTTAAATCCCAAATGAGGTGTGGGGTCAGATTTTTCAGTCATGGTGCCGTGTAGACACGAAGGTATTTGCTTACTGGGATTTTCAGCAGCATCTAAGAAGCCTGGTCTTGTAATTTACTCATCATTTACTCCCACTATAGTGGTTTATTCTGAATGTGTGTTGATGATCATTGATGTGTCTGTATGTGAAATGAAAATAAATTCCTCAGTTCTAGGTGAAAAGGAGCTAGTTCAGTATGTTTTAGTTTCAACCTGCTCCATGAAATTTAAGCATAAATTTAACTTGTCTTTAATTCCAATTTTTAACATAATTCTGATCAGAAATTTGACTGAGCTTGCACACTTCTGATTTATTCTGCACTGCCTTGTACAACTGAAGTATTAGGCAGCCCATGAGGCTGTTAGGGTTGCTTCTGAGACACCCAACACCAGCATTAATCTGTTTAGATTAATGACAACTTAGTAAAGTGTATCCAACAAATATTTATTCAAAGTGTTTACCTTGCACTGGGTTAGAGACGATAATTACACTATTTGTTGATTTTCTTGATGTCCATTTCTTACGTTTTTTTCCTTATTGCAGTTTTTCCACTATTTTTCTCTTAACAACCACATGTAATGATTTGTCACTCTCATTTTCTCAGCACTAGTGAAAATGCCTTACAACATTTCTGGGGGGCTGTCAAAGACTTTAAGTTTTCTAGATGCCATTTTTTGCCCCTGGCTTTCAGGTTAGTGTGCACCATGTAAGTGAATAACCAAGAAATAGAAGTACCACAGCTGGGGTGAGGGGGAACTGTAGCAGTGAAGTGACCTTAGATCACTACTGTTTTCTTTCTTTCTCTATTTAAATTAGCACAAGACATCAAAATAGTGATACAGTCATGCTCAAATCAGAAGTGATTCAGACCCTAGATATACGTAATCTGCCACTGAACCACCACTACGCAATCTGTTAAATCCATTATGAGAGCAACCTCATAACAATCCCTATGCTGCGTCTCTACCGTTGAAAGCCTCACTAGCAATGAGTTGGACTCCCGAGGCTTTCTGCTTCCAGAATTAAGCACTGCCACCAAGCCCAAAGAGGAGAAGCTCCCTCATTGAAAACTGAGGTCTTCCCCATTATCCTCAACCTTTTTCACCTCTTCCGGAATGCTTTAGGTTCTTGACATCTTACTTTAATACCAGTTCTCTCCCTATCCTTTTTAACAGCCAAAAATAATTTTTTTTTTCTTCTATGGGATTCCTAAGGAAATTTGCCCTTTCTGCCCTGTAACCCCACAGAGAGCAGCAGTGATTTTGGCTCTGAAACCTCTGCTTTTTCTGATACAAAATGCCTTCCCTGACATATCTAGGGTACTTGCAAGCAACCATGGAAAAGCTGACAGTGGAGATGCCATCTCCTTTGAGACAAACAACTGCTGCTCTGATGACCCTAGTCCTCCTCATCATAGAAATATCTGCCACTCCTGCAGTCTTTTGCTAAGGTTCAATCTCACCCTATCGTGATATATGTTCAGAAAGTCATGCCCTTCCCTTTGAATTCTAAAGGTCATTAAGCTATACCAATTCTTCTTCAAAATCCTGTAGGCCCTGGAGATATCAGCATTCATTTGGGCTTTTAACTAGAGGAATTAAACTGAATTTTGCTTCCACAAGGATGATGGAGAGGAACTAGAACACGGTTGCTGTTGGAAGAGGATGGGGAGGCAGGGGAAAAGAGGAGCTGAAGTGGAGAGTGGCGTTTTCTGTTTTAGAAGAAAGCTTCGTAAGAAACAGGTTGATGTTTTTGCTGATTGATCAGTTCACCAGACTCTTTCCCTTAGCACCTGTGAAGCATTTTGAAATCTGCAGTAATTCATGAGGCCTTCATCACAGGTTATCCCTGGGGTAGAGGGAACTGGGGAACTTTTGATCCTTCATCATGGTGGAAGTACTTACCATGGAAGGTGTATTTGTCTGTTTGCCAAAGCTTCTCTCTCCTCTTCTCCCATACTTGGAGTGTAGCCACACTTGGGGCCAGTTGTCTGAGTCTGCAGGCCTGTCTTCAATTTCAGCAGTAGTTAGTATCCAAAACTCATCTTTTAAGGATCCTCAGTTTCATTAAGAATTCAGGCTTTTTTCCTTCTGTTGCAAAATCAAGAGCTTTTCCTCATTGATCCTTAAAAGATAACTTAGTCAATCTTATCCATTTTTATGTATTCTGCTAGGTGGCAATACAAATTCTAACTGGTTGTGTTCTGGGGATGTTTTCTTATTCTATAGTTTTCATTTTGAACACCCTTTTAATAACGCATTAAGCGATGTTAACATCCCTATTGATTGTCTGTTTCTTCACGTTTTCCTTTGAAATTAAAATGTGTTTCTGAAGCTTCTTATTTCAGAATAATGGCTACTGCTCTGGTCTGAAGTAAAGGAAAAGGTTATCTTTTGCATTTTAGGGGAGTACTTAAGACTTACTTGAATTAATATTTGCACTACCATTTGGCTATGCTACAGAAGACCCAAATTCAGTTGCTGACTTTGAAGCAGCAATTTTTTTTAACTTTTTTTTTTTGGAAGTTCTTTTCAGAATAAACCTGTTGCCCACTTTCATACTGACCCTTCATAAAGTCTAATTTGACAGCCTCGTAAACTACTAACCAGAGTTACTACTGTAACATACCTTATCTTTACTAATTTACCAAATCATGCCTTGCAGTTTTTCTTTGACATTGTGCTTTTATTTAAGCTGACTTTAAAAAAATACTGGGGGGGGAGCCCAGGCATTAGCTCCCAGGTGAGCATATTTGAGCATAGTGGCCAGATGTATGAAATGTTTGTATATGATTTCATTGCAGCGTCCCATTCAGCTGATCTAATGTGATGGCATGTTGGCATTTCTTTATCACTGGCATCTTGTTCACAAGAATCTGAGATTTTTCTTTACATGTCTCTAACGTGTTCGCTGAATGAACATGTTACAGACATGTAAAGAATGTCTCTAAAAGCTGAGCGTAACCAGTATTAGTAGTGGCATTAGGGTGCTATGTTCATTTTAAGGAACCTGAGAGAATAGCTTTGCAGAGGTATGAGCTGCTCCATTCATCACAGTGCCCAGTCAGAGTGTTTTAAATGTCAGCCTCCTAATGTGATGCTTCTCACAGAGTACAGAAAATGCCTGGCAGAAATAATTCCATCCTACTGCAGATGATGGCTGATTGTAGCAATGTTACAGAAATGCTTTTCCTAATCATTAGAGAGGACAGTGACTGTCCCGCGCTTAGAAACAACTAGGTCTTTCTCCTTTCCCATTATTTCTAGTTGATATGTGTCCCTCAAAGCAGAAGTTTTTGTTGTCTATCCCAAAATGAATAAGCCTTCTATGTGGAATGACATTTATTCATACAATTTCTATTACTTCAGTTTGCAAAGTCATCTATTTCTTCCAACTGTCTAACCCTATTACATCTGTGTAATACCTCCCAATCTCATAGGGTCAGCAAACTTCACCAACATGCTCCAAATACTAACAAAAACATTATGTAAGTTGAAACTAAAAGATCAATTGCTGAGGAGCTGCCTTTTTTCTTTCCCTCCAGCTTGATACTCCCTTCCAATCTGCCCTCTTCTTTAGCCGATTTCTTACAGCTTACAATTCTCATAGGTATTCCCTATCTTTTCCAGTTTAATTAATAACTTCCTATGTGGTAGCAATTTAAATAATTTTCTGATGTTCAGATAGATTAGATCAGCCACGTATTTCCCTGTGTGAAATCTAATTATCTCACCAGAGAAAGAAAGCAGTCTAGTCTGATCTGACACGGGCAAATTCACATTGTCTTGTCTCATTTTGTATTTCCTTCTGTCTGTAATGATTCTTTTCTTTAAAATTTACTGATGTTTTTGTAATAGCAAAGCCAAACAAGTGGCTCCATTGCAGCAAACATAATTTATGGTGCCATTATTAGACAAAAGTATTGTTTGCTGTTCTCCAGTCAGAAAACACTACTGACCCCCCACCTCCCATTTAAATCTGGCAGATTGGCTGCTTTCTTCAAAACTCTGGGGAGTGAATTGTCCTGTGCCTTCATTTCAAATGCATTGATTTCCTTGAGTATTTTACTTGTACCTGGCTTGTGGGTACTTCATCTCTGTGTGCTGACTAATAGTGTCCCATTCTTGCTTCTCCTCAGTGCAAATCTGAACAAAAATACTAGTGTTTTGGGACCATAGTTAAAATGCATTTACTCTGAATGGCCACCTGCAGCAGGCTGGATGTGCCCTGTAAGGGCTGAGGAAAGCTGCTACACCCTGTAGGCACCTAGTGAGCAGAAGGGAGGACTCCCAGCTGGTGGATTTAAATAGTGTGTCTCTCCAGGGAGATTCCCAGAGGAAACAGAATTCAGCAAAAGCTTTTATAGGTGGAGGAACTTCTCTTTCTTGACTTCACACAGACAGAAAGTAACTAACCTGAAATCTGGCATTGACTGCTCCTTTTACCCAGTTTACGAGAATATCCCTGGCAAAATTTGCATGGGTATGTAGGCAGCAAGAACCCATGTGCAGACCATTCCTGGCCCTAAATAGGAGGGACAGAGGGTGAAAAAGAAGGAAAGAATATTCTTGCTTTGGAGAGGAAAACCACTTGAAGACAGATGCTGTTTCAGTTTGGGAATGTGCCATTATGTCTTTGTGCCAGTCTCAATGAGAGACAGTAGGTGCGTCTGTGCCACTAAAAATAAGTCTGCAGTTCACTCTCTTTCCACAATTGCATAAGCAGACGCTGGAATATGTTCCAGCATATAAGCAATAGAGACTGTATCTTTTCTAGTACTCTCAAGACCCACTCATGCAAGCTGATCCACACATCATTCATCTAGAGTTCTGGGCAGAAGTCTGCTGTACTTCGCAGTGCAAAGCCATACGTGAATATGATATAGTACCCTGAGAAACTGTAAAAAACTACTTTAGTTTGAATAATCACAGATAAATTGAGCTTTCAGCCTACCTGTGATCTACTTAAAATGATACATTAAAAAATAGAAGTAACTTTTATTTTTTGCCCAACGTCTTGGGAGACAAGGGTACTGGGAGAGGGCAATCTCTCTGGCATCCTACTGGGAGAGTAAGAGTGAGCTTCTTTCTCATCAAAATGAGCACTAGCAGATGGTGCTTATTTCCATGGTACTGCAAGTGCAACCAAAAGACCTGCAGGCTCCTATTGCAAACCTTTATTCTGTAGAAACAAAAAGATTCGGTGAAGTAGTGAACATAATAATAATCTTCAAGAGGTAATACTTTTGGTGTAAATGTAAGATCTGTCACAGCAATTATACACACATACAAGTACAAAGCATGGAAAGAAAGCAGGATGCATACTGATAGTCTGACTTGTCCAGAAGTTTGTTCCTGTTAAGACAGCTACTTCACTGTTAGTTTTAAATCATAATCTTGTAGCATTCAACATCTAAAATATCTTGACTCTCCTGTCTGATATATTTACTCGCTTTTTCTACTAATATTCTGTGTGGCTCATTCTTTGAGGCCTTAGGTAGAGAAAGATGACATTTTAAGCTGTCATCAGTGATTCTGTTGAAAGGTAATCAAGTATGGTAGAAACACTTTGTGGAGATGCACAGCCAATGGTTTTTCCACTGTGTGATGAGATAGGCACAATTTTATTAGAGCTACTGTTTTTTTTGTAGCACATGGAAGAGATCTAGCATCAGCGCAGTCCATTCTGAGGTGCTATGGATTGGAATAATTCAAGTGACTATCAGCTTTCAAGAAGTGCTGGGCGTCTTATTCTGCTTTTTGGTTTTAGGGTACAAATTCAAAAACTTGCATCAAAGCTCAGCCATGGTCACCAATTCTTCTCTGTCATAAGCAATAGTCATTCCATTGCAGAAAATTCAGCAAAGGGTCACTGAAATTTAGCCCAGACCTATCATAAAACTGGCTCCTAGTGAATTATAGCTGAATTGTGGGGCTGTGCAAGGACTGTCAAGCAGACTCAAGGGAGCTTTGGAGGTGCAATGTTTTATCTGTGTTACTGAACATGTGCTGCAATTAACTCAAAAAACGAATCACAAAATGTTCTTCCCAAATATGTTAATGGAAGCTATCTCAAAAGATAATATGAATGAGATCAAGAGAGATTTGAGATTTATCCTAAGCAGTCCCACTTGGGCACACACATGGAGTAGGATTTGCAAGCCCTCAGCAAGTGCAGGTGGCAGCACAGTGTCATCCATGGTGAACGGCTGCTTCATTCACTGAGCCCCTGTTAGAGGATTAGTTGGAAAAGCACCTACATGCAGGTGCTTCTTACTTAAAGGCAAATTTTCACAGTTGTGGAGACATAAACCATCTGGCTTGACGTTCACAGGGGAATTATGGCTGGATATTTCCTTGGCTTTTAATAACCCGGATCACATGCGCAGAGCTGGTGAGTGTGCACAGGGGCAATATAACACTTTGTGTGTATAGCTCAAGGAGATGCATTTCTTGGCTATGCAAATTGGTTGATGAGTGCTCGGGGGTGGGAGGAGAATTAATACTTGTGGAAATAAAATTATATATATAAAAAAAGCCCACTGGTACACATTACTTATGAAGCTGGGCATTTAAAAAGAGGCGTGCCATTTTTTTCCGCTGTGAGTTAATCAGTGTCACTGAAATGTCTATAGCCCTGGCCTTAAAATGACATCTCTTTTGTCTTCACTATTTGCATCTGCAAAAAGGACATAGGTCCTAATGTGGTGCTGTATCCCAAAGCCTGATACTGGGGCTGCATTATAAAACATTTTCATAAATATTAAGTTTCATAAAATAATGTATTTCCCTTGATAATATTAGGATTTCAAAAGAATTTAGAAACCCTCTTTTTCATTCGGTGCAAAACAGAAGTATGGCTTTGTTAAAGTGAGATAATAATTGTCCTATATTTCACTTACCTTTATTTCCAAAAGTTGACAAAAGCAGTGTGTTCTTGAAGCTCATAAGAGCTTGTGCTGTAACTGGTTTTAAATTTCTTGTTATGGTCCTCTTTGCATGTTTTTTGTAGCTCAGATAACACTGACAAAAACTGCCATACGTTGACAGAGTGCGATGAGCTGTACTTTTATGGAGGAAGTCCTGTTCTTGATTACTGACAAGTTATAGAATGTCATCCAAGCTAACCTTCACAAGTATTTAAAAAAAAAAAAAAACCTGTCATCATTCCTTAGCCAAGACATGATCTACATAAAACGATAAGGAAGCCATAAGGTTTCTGAAGTGTCTGTTGGTAGCAAGATAAGAGAGAAATTAGCAAAGGTTCCTAGTGAATCAGAAGAAGTTGAACTCCTTCAAAAACAGTTTAGCTGTAATCCAGAAATAAATTTAATTTGCTTGCATGGTCTGCAGGTCTCATATTTAAACTTAACCTAAGGCTGCACAAATGCTACATTAATTTCAGTTCATGAAAGAAGATCAGACAATCACATCTTCTTTTTGTTTATGACAGGAGTTAAAAATGAGTATAATAACTTTAAAAAGTCTCAGATATGCGTACAGATACTTGCAAGTTTATCTCAAAATTATGTAAGTTTGGATTCAGGCTTTTCATTCCTGTATTGCTCTTTTATTCCTCTGGTTTGGCGTAACTTAGATTTTCAGAAGAATAATAGTCTCTGTCCCTTATAAATATCACATTTCCTTGAAAATGTCATTGTTTTCAGGTATTGTCATCTTGGGGTTGGTGAACTGCATATATAATTAAAGCACAGTGGAGTAAGGGAGACCACCTGCATCACCAGCAGCGTCTGCACTCTCCAGGTAGCATCTGGCTGCAGAACTGAACCAAGCACAGGTGAGGATGAGCTCTCTTGCAAGATCGGTGCTTCCTGATAGCCTGGGGAAAAAGAAAAATTGCAGAATTGTGTTCTCCCAACAACAGCCTAGGTTAGGGAACCCAGCCTCCTGATACAGCTAGTCAGGAGAGAAAGACGTGTTTAAAGGATGAATCAGACCTCCAGTGTATTTCTGGTGAGCTGGTGAGTTCCCTCTCTCACAGAAGCACAGTCCATATACGGAGTGTGATCTGGTTACGCACATAAATTAGGTACGGCATATCTAAAGACACACAAGATTAATCAGGACTTCTACAGCATTAAAAGCAGTTATATCTGGGAACTGGTGAAATACCGAAAGTAAAGAATAATAAATAAGGGATGCCTGATTGAGTCACATCCTACACTTTGTTTTATTCTTCCACCTAGTTTAATTGTACTGTGCTATGAATTTGAGCTCGTGCTGTGAAAAGGGAAATACCTTGGGGGCGGTTGTTATTAGTATAGAAAATTTTGCATTTATTTTTAATAGCTTTGCATTCAAATGAAGATCTTAATAGAAACTGTAAGTCTTGTGATTTGAAAACTTTTTTTCAATTTTCATTAAAATCCTGCCATCCAGGAAAGTCAGATTTTGTTTGGTTTTGTTGAGATTTTCTGGCCAGGTTTAGTAAGTGAAAATTGGACATGTTTAAGTAGCAAAAGATTTATTTATTTTTTTTAATTAGTCTAGATTGTTTTCTATAGTTGTCCTCCCCAACCCCCAGAACTGCTGTAATCATGTATTTCTACTTGCCACTTAGGGGAGACTAGCACTCCCTTGAAGGGAACAGCAGGTTTCTAAAGCAAAGGTAGCACTGAAATTAACAGTCTGCAGGCTCTCAGACACCTTTGGCCTCCACCACTTGTATGGAGTCCTGAATTTCTCTCAAAATTCTCTCAAAATTCCTTCACAAATGTGAAGTCTCTTGTAAATTGCCACTTTATTTTCTTTAGCGGTTTTCTGTTGGGGGGAGGGGGGGGGTCTGTTTTTGGTTTTTCTGTTTTTGATTTGTTTTAAATTAAACATTCCCAAGATGGAGTAGGGAACAGGATGCGTGAAAGAGCAGAGGGCCACAGACAGTTGTTCCTAATGTGCCACACTTCGTCAAAAGGTATACATATTTTCTAATTTAACAAATCAACAAAATTCCTTCTCCCCCTACTAAATACTACAGTCCAAGAATAAAACAAAAATCCATTACTAATTAAGGCAACAAATGAGGAATAACAAAGATAAAATTCTGGTCAAGGAGATAAATCCGATCTAATTATCAGTCCTGAGTATGTATCAAAATATAGTGTGTGGGTAAAACCTGTTGGCAATTTGAGGCTGGGATGCAAATACTCCCAGAGTTTGCTTTGCCAGCCTGCGTCTCCTCATTAGGCACTTTCTGCTTTAAAATGGAGCAATACCTATTCGTCAAAGAGAATGCTGTTATATTCTGTGCTTCAGAGTATGTATTATTTTTGATACTTGAAGAAGTCTCTGTGAATGCTCCAAATTATCATTTCTTTTTTTTTTTCTTTCAAAAAAAATGTATGCTACAGAGCTGTGTTTATTACCAGAGAAAGACTTTCAAGTTATTTTCCGTTTGAAACAAAAGGGGAAACACTTCATATTTAGAATTGACTGTCTGTTCTCTAGCAAACTTTCTGAGCATATCTGCTCAGCGGAAAAAAAGGAGATAGATTCAACTCAGGTATACATGTCTGTATAAATGAACGTTTGAAAATGTGAGCTGGAGCAGAGCAGCCACTCTTCCACTGTATGGACTACAAAACAGATGTCAATATAGATCGGTCAAAGCAGCACACAATCAGTGGCAGGTCAAAAACACAGTATCAGTTGAAAAGACTGGATTTCCTAACAAGGATTTTCTCACCCTTGAAATAAGGATATGCCATAAGAAAAAATTGAAGCCTCTGCTCAGCAAAAACTCTGTTACGGTTTTTGAATTGTCTCTTTCAGTCCAGTAACATCCTAGTTCTGAGTCACTTTCAGTTCAGCTTCAATGCTCAAAAAAAATCAGTGATCTCTTAGAAGGATACGCTTCCCAGATAACAAGAGTATCTGAATAAAACTTGGAGAAGGTGTACCTTTCATCCTGGATACTGGTGTATGAGGGACCTGTACAGGCGATTTATTTTTTTTCTGAAGCTGGACTGCCAACTGTGACTTGCAGTCTACCTCACTGCCCTGCGTCTAACACAAGTATAAACAAGAGAGGTGATGCTTCTTTTAAGGTTACCTAAACTGCAATAATCCTCTCCAATTCCATCATGAGTTGTGGTTTCTGCAAGATTAACTCATTTCCTATTGACTTTGCTTCTTCCCCTGGCTTCAGTGGGAAAATTCCACTCAGCTTTGGGTTGGCTTAAGTCTTTAAGTGTTCTCTTAAAGAATAAGATATTCTGCTCGGACAGATATGACTTCTTCCTTCCCACTGGCACCTGGAGATTGTACCCTCCTCAGCAGGGAAGCACGTGTGACCTCCTGTCCCTTCAGCCTCAAGGAAGGGATTTAGTGGCTGTTACAAAGCTGCTTTGTGCAAGCAGCTGAGGAGCAAGCAGGTTGGCGAGGAGTGTAAATGACACTTGGGTTTCTCTGCCAATGAAAATTGCGATGTAAAGCAGAAAAAAGTCTTTGCAGGGATAAGGACAGTACAGATTGCTCCTCTGGTCCCTAAACTCTCCTGAGGCCACTCAGAGCATGCCTGCACTCAGGTGCCAGTAATTACATGGCAGGTCACTCCCTGCTGTTTTGAGTAAGCAAGATGGATACATCCTCCATGCAGTGATGCTGGCAACCTTCAGATTGCCAGAGGAGGAAGACAGTGCCATGGGCACCCCAACATGTGTTGACGCGCAGTTCTGCCAGGGGCCCTGCCGACCCAGCTGGTGAGCAGAGCCCTTCCCAGCGGTGCAGGCAGGGACGCCCTGCCTGGGCTGTGCCTCTGGGGCAGTGCAGCCAAGCGTGTTCCCCAGCAAGGGGTCAGCCTGCTCTGGGCCATCTCAAGCTGCTTGCTTACAATGAAGTTGCTTGTGCAAGAGGAGGAGTTGCTGCACTCTCAGCTACCCTGGTGCTCACAGACAGGTGGCTGTGTGAGTTTTGGCTTCTTTAATGCCCCGCTGATACTTGCAGGCGGGCGTATGGATGGAAAATACCCAGCAAAGGCTTACAAGTGCTTGTCTCACAATATCAGTGAGGAGAGAGGATTTCTGCTGTCTCGTGCTCATAGGTCATGCTCTATCTCCAGAAAACAGGTAAGAGGAGGGATTGTGATGATATTGAGGGGAAAAGCAGGGAAATACTGAGATCTGAATCTGGGATATGTCTGTGGAGAGGGAAGGGCTTCCTCTAAATCACCTTCTCTATGTCCTGTTCCATCTTATTTTTGGCAAGATCCAGCTTCAAAAGTTTCCTGTGACTTCTAAAATTCTCTTACTGCAATCGTTTCTGTTTCTGGGCTGCTGGCCCCCTGCCCTGCTGAGCTGACCCTTCAGAAACCAGGCTTTCTCCATGCAGTCACCAGCTGCAGGCTGCCCCAGCAGTAGCGCAGGGTGCTGGTGAGCTGGTTTGTGGCAGGCGATGTGCTGCCTTCCAGATCCTGCCTCTGCACATGTGTAGGCAGCACTGCTGAAGAGGAAGCCTGCTTCATGCCTTGATGCAAAGGCAGCACAGGATGCCAAAGGAACAAGCCTGGGCATCAGTATCAATGAAGTGCCTATGAAAGGAATACAACAAGAGCTGCTGATTCCAAAGTCTGATTGTGTAACCCTGTAAAACAAACACACAATGCAACCTTCATTTGACGCTTCTTACAGTGAAAGATTTGTCTCTGTAGCTGGGGTGAGTTTTTGGTGTTGTGCTGCTGTAATGCTGCAGATACTCAGTGCCAACATCTAGTGAAGCTATGGCAGGTTCACAGAGAAGGCAGGAGAGGAAGGAGTGGTACCATGGAAAAGCCAGCTAGCTGGTCACTGGTATTGTTGTCAGTCACTTAAAGCATCACAACAGTTTTACTGGGGTTTAATGTCAGGAATTACACTGTACCACCATATCTATTGCAGCGTGCCTGAGGAAACCAATTTGGTGGAAGCATAATTCTCCTTGCAGTTTGTATTTGCTCCAGCTGATTGTTCTCCTGCCAAAATCTTTGTTCATCATGTGCTGTCAGAACTGTATCTTCAGCCCTGGACCTTGCTGGAGAGTTCTGATGTTGGGAGTGATACAGGGAAGATGGGACCTGGGCACAATGATGATCAAGACCTCTGCTCCTGTAGCCTTTTTACAGTGTGCTACAGACAGCACGTGAGGGCAGGTCCTGTGCTGAAGAGCTCAAAATCATTATAGATGCAGAAAGCAGAAGCAGAAGAGGAACAGGCTTCGTATCAGATGTTAATAGAACTGAAAGGAAGCTCTGTCAAAGAACTGCGGGACTGAAATCTTAATGCAAACAAATTTCAAACTTTCAAAATGTATTTAGAGGTTTTCTGGTGCCTAACTTCTCCAGAAGTGCTGAGTATTTACAACAGGGAAAAACAAGCTGCTAAGGAAGCAAGGCAAGCCACCAACGCAGAATTGGAGACATCCAAAATCTCTGGTTTCATTCATGAAGTTTCAGTTATATACAAAGTTACAAATTAAAATGAAGTATGTTTCTGAAAGATTATTAGCACTGTTTTTAAACAGTTCTGAGTGCAAGGGATTGTGGGCTTTTTAGATAAAGAGAAAACACTGATAAGTCAGTTCAGGAGCATCAGGACAGAAAATATTTTGGACTTGACAAACAACAACAAAATGCCTTAAAACCCCAGGACTTGAATTTCAGACTCAGATGAGACCCGAAGCAGGACACCAGAGTGCGTACCGTAGCACATAAGCAGAGCCAGCAGCCCACTGAGCTGATGCACTTGCCCAGAGGGGAGGCCAGCAGCGCAAACTTCCTGCGTCATACAGGCCAGGCAGGCTATGGGCTCCGCAACTGGAAGAATGTGCTAACCTGGAGCAAGTTGGACTACAGCACTTCACACCAGCTTGAACTGTCAAAGTCTTACTGGAACCTTCCTACAAAATAACAGAAGGAGGTCAGGCCCCAGACCAACAGACAGATTGGAAGGTTGACTGCATGGCTGATATGGACACTAGCCGTAGAGCAGGAATTGAATTGCATAAAATAGTAACAAAACAATGCTTGAGGACTGAAGTTAAAGTATATACACAAGCAGAAGAAGTGTGTAAATAAAATGCAACCCCCTCTAACCAGAGTTAGTGTGGGCACTAACTGGGCAAGTGGGTAGGCTGTGGGTAGCCCACTATAACTCCATGACTAGTATTAGAATTGAGCTTTCTCCTCTGTGGCTGTAGAGGGTGTAGGGTTGATTCTTCCACACTGGAGTAGGATGTGGGAAGGGACCAGCAAACAGTTAGGAGGAACCATCCTTACTGGTGAGGATAGGTGTCAGCCCACGTGCGAGCAAGGTGGAGCCTTACAGCCATGCTTCCTCCTGGCTCTGATCTCCTTTCAGAAGAAGCTCAGCCTCAGGATAGCCATCACAGCTATAGCACATGCCCTACAGTCTGTGTATTTACTGAGTCTGCGGGACTGTGTGTGTGTGCAGTGGGGCAGAAGCTCCCCCACAAGTGAAGTACAGGGTTAGTTAGATGCACACTTGAATGTGGCTCTATGTGTATGGCAACCATTCCAGAGATTTAACATCCTGGGCTGCTCCAAGCATGGTGGTATGGCTCGGTCTCAAATGGAAAGGCTAAAACTGGATCCTTTGAAAAGCCCTGCCTTAAACCTACCCTTTGTCCTGTATCTGTTTTCTTTCTCCAAAAGCTGCAGCTCTAGTCCTTCTTTGTTGTTAGAGACAAAACTAATGAATTCACCTTAATACTCTGCTTTTCATTCCATGCTCTCATGGCTATAGAGAAGCCAAAGGTCCCTGAAAGAAGAGAAACAGAAGTGGTTTTTGAAAGACCTACCTAATGTTTAAAATTCAGCATTTACCTGTTTAGGTAATTGTGGAAATTTGCTGTTTAATTTAGAGAGAGAAGTCATGGCACAACTGCAGCTGCGGAGTGCCTCTTACAGAGTGCTTTTAAGGTAACAGCTTTTCTTTTTCCTTCTTTTACAAAGAGAAGCCACACACAAAATACTTAAAAATTGGCTTCCTTGTTACATGCTATTTTTCACTAGGTGTTCAATGCTTTTAAAAGGTCATGGTAGAGTGTTGTTGCTGGATGTACCAATCATTGTAAACTCAATGTTTTAAACTAGCTTACGTTTTCTGCATGCTTTTAAAATTTTTGCTCAAATGCTTTTGATGTTTTGCAATATTGTGCTGGCTACAAATACCTGAGAAAGTTAGAATTGACTTACTTATGGGCTTGTACCTTCTTTGTTCTGCAGAGAGGACAATTTAAGACACAAAGAATGGTGACAGGTTTTTGTTTGGAAAATAGTTGTATAGAAAACAAGTCACCGAGGCTACACTGAACAGACTAGATTAAAGGACATGCAAGATTGCTCAGAAATGCTGTTTGAAAGATAGTGATAACAGATTAATTAAAAGAGCAGCAAAATATTAAAGTATTATGTAATCTAAAGTTAAAAATGAATAAATCTTTGCAAAAAAAAAAAAAGAGGGAGAAAGAAATAAACACTTCTTGCAGGGAAAGAGGAGGCTCTTGCTTATAGTAACCAAATCAAGTTTTTACGTGATTCTTTTCATTTTGCCATATAGATATGCTTGTTGATTTCCAGGAAACAAACAAACAAAACAAAAAAACAGACATTCCCAGTTTCTGAATTCCCAGCCTGGGTAAACATTACTCCTGACAGTTACTCTTCCTCAGATGGAGTAACAACCACATGCAAGTAGTCCAGACCATGGATTATCCTCCATCACCAGTTTCTACTCCCTTCCCACCTGCTCTACCTCATGGTGTGTGCACATACAGTATCCTGAATTCTCACTTAAATGCATGATCCTTAAGTTCTGGGAAAACAAGAGTTCTTATCAGAAGGTAGATGTCTACTGTTAAAGTAGAAAATGGGACTTCAGTATTTGTTTTAAAAACGGCTGTGAAGGTAAACATGTACAGCCCGCAGAATGTTGGCTTGTGCTTGAGCTGATGAGATTTTTGAAGAACTGGTGAAGGCTGATTCTTTGCAAAAGGAAAATGAGTCCACACTCTTGCTATGACCCAAACCAAATCAATGTTGGCTTCCTAATAGCTGTCTATTGAAAGGAGAAAATGATAGATTATGTGTCATTTCACTGTTCCAGGTTTCCTATCCTCATCTCCTTGTATGACTCTGGTTCTTCCAGCTCCTTCCTATTCAAAATTGAATTATTTCTCTGCTTACAGCCTGTGTTTTCCAACATCCCTACTATCTCTTTGGTATTATTTCCATAAGGAGTCCAGATTCAAAATCAAGTTTTGTTAGAAATAAAGAATCTTTGCTTGATATTGGAATTCTTTGAGAAACTCACCTATGAAAAATTCTAGCAATAACTTTAAATCTTTAATATTTTTGCCCTTTTTGTCAGGGTCATAAACATTGCAAAGAAAGATTGCCACTCAAAATGTAAATCCATGAACACTTATCTCATAAGTTAGAAGAGCTTAAAGAAATGGAGAAAAAGTGTCTCTTCAAAAAGGAAGAAAAATTAGAAAACTCATCCAAAGAAAAATCTTATTGTGCAAAATATGAAATTATTTTTGAACTAAAACCAGATGAATTTGAAGTCCTTCTGTAAATACAAATTTAAAAGCAAATTTAAAATATTTATGTAATTTCTCACAAAACTGATATTTTATATGGCTGAGTAGCTGGCTATGTAAGAGAGAGAGCCTGTTCCACTGACCCTTTATACCTCAGGAAGTTATTTACAAAAATGCAGACCAGTGTTTTCTGCTTGCAGTGAGTTGCTATAAGTGACTGACGGGTGCTCAGCAAGAGGAAATGAAAATCTTCCCTTGGTAGTATTCAGATAAACTGAATGCTGGGAAAGAGAAGTCAATGACTGTATGTTTACATGAAGTGAGAGTACATTTCTCAGTTGCGTTGCCAAAGCACAGCTGAACCTGCCACAGAACACCCTGTTGGTCCATGCCCAACCAGAACTTTCCCCATGAAAACTTTGGTTTTTACTACCCTTGCTAGCAGACGATGAATAAATCACCCTTTCTAAGGATCATGTACTCTCAGATCTGGTTTTAGGTCAAATACATGATTTTGTAGAATCAGTAATCTGTACTGTACCAGAAAGTACAAACAGAAAGAATATTCCTAAAATACCAAAAAAAAAAAAAGAAAAAGAAAAAGAAAAAATACTATATGTGCGCATAGATTTATTAAAAGAGTGGAGAAAAACCTGCTTGCCAGCTAGCCATTTCTTGGCTCACTTCATCACGTTGCAAAGGCAGAGGAAAGGAGAAGGTTCCCATCCTCTGTGTGAAGTTATGCTGGAGTCCCTCAGCAGTGCCAAAGCCAGCTAACCTCCCAGCCGTGTCCCACTGCCTTGTGCAGTGGGGGCAGAAACCAGAGCATAGAGGAAGGAAAGTGTTGGGACTCCTTTGCAGGAAGGCCGTTTGCATTCCTTTCTAACTCACAGAGCCTGTTACCTAGATGCAATTGAGATAAAAATACTTCAAAATGGCTGGAAAAACCAGGCCCCTCACCTACAGCTATTTTGAGTGCCTTCCCTGGCTGCAGTTGCAACAACATAAGGCTCTGTTCTTAGCCATTCAGGACAGGACAAGACTTTCCATTATGTGTTTGCTCACTATGGACTCTCTCTGCACAGCTCAGCACTAGTTCACTTTTGTTTTGCAAAGTTAAAAAGGAAGCATGGGTCTTGAATTTTGGTTCAGGCACACCGTCAGAAAGGAAGTCAGAATATTTTGAAAGTGGGAGTTGTCCAACCAGCTATGGAAGTGCTGGCTGCTCAGCAATTAGTACTTGTCATTTCCGTATGCTCTGAGTTTCAGCCAAATAATGAAAAGGCAAGAGAGGCTATTTGCTAAGTGCCATACAAATATATGTCTGGGTGCAGGCTGGGTTCTTATTAAACCTTATCCATTTACCTAAGGCTGCATGCCCATGGGTTTGTAGCAGAAACTGGAGAATGAAGGAAAAAAAACCCTGTTCCTCAATCCTTGATTCCTTTCCTTTTATTTTCCATTCACCAGGGCTTCACGATAGGTCTGAAGAGGTGACATCACTCCCTTAGATAAATTAATCTAGATGCTCACCAGAAAGCTGGCAGTCTTTGCCAAAGAAAAGAAAGGACTGCAGGAGGAGTGGGAAGGCCACCATCTGCACAGTGAGGTGTCTGGTGCCAAATGGGCCCAGGGCTAAAGGAGGGGAATGGGAGAGGATGGCCACAGTGCTGTGCGCATGGCTGTCTGTTTTTGCTGTTTTCCTAGCTACAGATGGGATGTGCACAGCCTTTGGAAGTTGTTGAGACTGTTAGGAAAAAAGAAAGGTGGCGAACCTCGGTCTGGAGGCATGTGGGTGGAATTTGTCTTGTGTACAATTTGTAGTGTCCAAAAACACACGGTGCACTGAATTACATCAGTCCTGTCCTTCTGATTGTGTTTATTTTAGAGTGTTGGAGGGTTTAATGTTGCTAAAAGACCAAAGAAAGAGTTACTTCCTCATGCTTAACTTTCATCATTTTTTTAACTGTCACTTTCACCTCCTGGTCTGGAGAATTCAGGACTGTGATGATGTGTAGGAAATATCATGATCTTCTTTGCTCTATATAACCCCATTCAGTCACTAGGAATCTGGTATCAGCTGGAGACTTCTTCTGTCACATCTTCAGTTCAGACGCAGGCTGTTGCAGACGAGATGCAGACTGTGTTCTCCCACAGAGTATTTACTTTTGGCTTCTTTTGTTGTTCCCTTTTATGCAAAATAAGTATTTTTGAATGTAAATATAAGATTAGGACTTGTATATGGAAAATGTGATTAGTGAGTGTGCGCCTACAAGCCTGCATATTATTTTCATTAATCAATGGTGACAGTCATTTTGTTTTCATGGTTTTTGGCAGTCCATTTGCTCTATTCTGAGAAAATGGTATCTAAGGAGTTTGCTGGAAAACAGAATTTTGCAAGAAGACGCTGGAAAAACACATTATTTCAACCAGCTAAATGCTGTCATTGACAGTTATCCTCACATTATACACAAACCATGTGTGAAAACACAACAAAGTCCCCCTCTCCACTTTTGTCTGGTGAAGGCTCATGGAGCTGTATTGTACATATTTCAAGAGGAGGTTTTTTGACATGCTCTAAATGATCCCTAAAGCAGGTTTCTGACTTTTATCAAAGAAGCATTTTTATGTCCTCTAATAAAAAATAAAAATAAAAATAATAGTGAGATTTCAGCCAGTCCAGGTGCTTTTACCTAACCTATCACCACTTCTAAACTAGGACTGTTTTCCTCCTGGGGAGATATCTCTGACTTTGTGGCCACATCATTCGGCTATTAGCCTAAATACGCATACATTTGACAGACTTGTCAATGGTAGATTTCTTGCTGATGAAAACCAGGTGTTTCACAGTATTGCTTTAGTTTCTACTCTTAGTAATATTAATCACAAAAAAAAAAAAAAAAAAAGAGTGGAATTTGTCTTTTCCAGCTGTAGCCATCAAAAACTTAGGTGGCTATTCCAGTTCATTCATCTAGGAACTTTCCATAAACAGTAGAGTCACTTCTTGAGAACAATTTGTTTAGTCTTATCTCTTCCCATCAGCTAAGGAGATATTTATTTAACAATAGCAGATCTCTAAGTTTAACATGGCTAACTGTAAATGAAGTGATTCTTTCTCAGTGCGAATGACCCAGCTCTGTCCTCAAGTAACCAGTTATCCAGCTGGGATGCAGCTTTTTATTCAGTTTCCTGCCCAGCTGGGCCAGTTGAAAATTCATATAGGGCTAGAGCTGCAAAAGGACTCACCTTCTGGGTTGCCCTGACTCCAGTTCACAGTTTAAACCCACAGTTTTGAATCAGGTGCTTGAATGGCAACAGCCTTGGATCTCCTCTCCTCCCTGGGGAGGCTGGCGCTTTAGTGGGATGTTTCCAATAGCTTGAGCATTGAGCTTGTAAATAGGAAATGCTTCAGACACAAGTTTGTGTCTTAAATTTTACCCATTTTTAAATTTACGGAGGAGCATGTTCAAGGCACAGAACGAGTGTACTATATAGGCTATAACCTGGTAGTTCTCAAAGAGCTAAGCAGAAAGCTTGGGGAAGACCACCAAAATTCTAGGACTCCGAGCTGTTACGTCTCATGAACTTGCCCCTTGGACTCTCTGGACCTCTATTTCTTATCTGTAAATTGGATATAATAACATCTAAGTATTAGGAGAATAAATTCTTAAGGTGTCAAATTTAAGATTCTGTGGTAGCGGGAGCCCCATAAGCACTCAAGAAATAAAAAATAAGAAAAAAAAACTCAAGCCCTCATTTCACCCACTCTCAGAACTGCTTTATGGTATTAGGTATATCATCTATGACAGTTTTTGAATGACTTTTCTGCTATAAGGGTAGAATATTAATTCTAAATCTGAAGAGTATTTGGCATCACACACACATTGAGGCTCTCTTGCACTTTAAATGAGGAGCAATAAAAGTGATATGAGACAATAATAAAAAAAAAAAAGAATAAAGAATCCAATTTCTTATCATTTGTCCCTTAAAGTATTATTCTGTTCTTCAAGTTCAATCCACATTCTACTTGTAATGCACTTACAGAGTTTAAGAGAGGTGAATAATATTCTCTGGTATTTTATCGCATCCTGAGAGTAGTGGTCAGTCTATTTTCTTCTTATTGTAAGTATATTTATCTCATACTATTCCACTTGGACACCATGCCACAAGAACAGCTATTTCATTGAGGTCATATATTTCAGTCTCTTTCCCTTTTTATTTTGTAACCTTGTACCAGATGTCAGCGGTGACTGCCAGAGTTAGAGTCAGTTTTCTCAGTGGTCTTGCTTTAAATCTTCCTTGCCAAAAGATGTGTATATTCTTGTCGTTTAGGGACTGAAACTGTGACCTTCCCATTTGCTTTCCAGGTGTTCTTCAGACACAGAAGAGTCTTTTGGAAGATGAAATGGCAAACAACATTATTTGGAAAATGTACAACTGTTCCGTACGTAAAAG
This sequence comes from Chauna torquata, assembly GCA_013399475.1. NCBI lineage: Eukaryota > Metazoa > Chordata > Aves > Anseriformes > Anhimidae > Chauna > Chauna torquata. The sequence continues at coordinate 318,772 of VXAL01007228.1, read as the reverse complement.
TAAACAAAACCCATTGCATCAGCAGAGTGGCCCATAGTCCCAGTCTTAATAACTGCTTGGCTTGCTGAGGGTCAAAACTCTGCCCATGAAACATTCCTCATGCAACTCCAGCTTCCTTCGTGATGTCTGTTAGGCTCAGTCACGTTGGCTGGTTGCTCTCCCAGGTACACATACCCCTCCAGTCCAACACAGCCCAGGCGCCCAACATTCACACAGGCTTGCCACAGCCACACTGCTCTGGTCAAGTAAGGCTGACCCAGCCTCGTTAGTCTGTTCCTGCCAAGGTTACCAGTACAAGGGAACTGAAGGAAAAACCTTTTTGAAGCTTCCTGTCTTTCAGAGACAGCCCTGTTACCGAGTGGAATTTTTCTACAACAGGAACCTAAGTTTATCTGCCCTTTAATATAAAAGCACGTCACTGCAAAGTTTCTCAGTAACGCTAGTAATTCAAATGAGCATTTCTCTCAAGGACCAGCTGTAAAACAGTACAATTTTTTAAATGACTTCATGGCAAGTGCTCTGGGCACATATATAATGGCTATATCTCACTGAGTAGCTGCCCTTAGCCTGTCTTTTTAATTCCTCCTGCCATTAATGAGTTTCCCTCATGCTCCCAGTGCAGATACAAAGAGAATAATTCCAAGCCTGATGGTAAACCAAATGTTCAGATGTAAGTACCACAAATTCATCATAATCCTCTCTTTCCTCCTTGTAGCCAGGACCAAATTCACCTTTGGTATAATTGTATCAGGGTCAACATAGTTCCACAAGAAATGACTTTCAGATGATTCCCAGCAGACAGCCTAGCAAGGGCAGTTTAAACTGATGCTGACTCGCAGAGCTGTCCCTAGTCTCTTTAGGAGAGAGGTTGGAAAGAAAAGCTTTGGCTTTTCAGTAGGATGTTTCTAGTGAGCATTTCCCCTTCTAAGCAGAAAATAGAATAACTTTAAAATATACCAAAAAAAAACCATAAAACTGTACACCATCTCTTTTATTAGACTAACTGAAAACAAGAGTCTAACTTCCATTACTGTTGGGAAGCTGTGAAGGACTGGGGATGTGATTTAGTTGATAATGTTACTGAGCTTCTGTGACAAAGGTACACCCATCAGTAACTTTCGTTATTTTATTTTTATGCCCTCTAAAAATAGCTGCATATTTGTGTTACATCTTTTTCTTCTCAGAAATAGTTTGTGGGCCAGCTCTCTTTATGAAATAATTAATTTTAGCTTATAAATTACAGAGTTCCTTGAAATTTCCCTGAGTAAATTAAAAGACTTCATGTGTCATCTTCACTCCATTTCCCTTTCTCATACTTTTTTTGCTTCATCTATGGAAAAGGAGAAACCTCCCTTGTCACTGTGGGACTGCCACAGTAAGGGACACTGGGGTTGGCCTGTGGGCCAGGAGTTAGCCCAGCCAGGCACAGGAGTGCAGGAACAACCAGTTACCAACTGATGATTTCAAGACCTTTACTATGGCTTCTGGAGGAGATTTACAACCCCTATAGCTCTCTCTAACAAAGCAAAAGAAATCACCATCACACTTACAATACAGGTGGCAACAAACACGTAGGTATAAAAAAAAAAAAACAAAATACAGCCTCACCCCCCTTTAAATAGCAGCAACAACACCCACAAGGAATGTCCTCTGGGGATTTGATATCTGCTAGGGGTTAATGATACACAGGACTGTGTGGGACATACATTAACTCCTCCCAGCTGGTTATCAGTTCCCCAGGAAATGTTCCACACCTCAATCATTATTGTCCAATTACACCCACATTGCTGTGTCCTGCAGCCTGGCTGCAACACCGCATTTCTAACAGCTGTGTTTGGTCAGCCACTAACTAAAAGGCTGCATCCCAATTTAAAATTCAGCAGAGGCAGAAAGACAGGAGGGCTGGCTGATGAGCAGCTGTGGTCAGTTTGCATCTTACTGGCTCTATAGCAGAGCAGAGTCTATTGACAGCAGATTCAAGAGGAGAGGAAAGAAAACAATAGCAATGCTGCCTCCTTAGTTTAATCGTGGGCAGTGGTCAAGGGTATGGAATTCAAAGCCTGCACCAAGCTTCTGCTCTGCAGAACTCTACAGCTTAGGTCATTGCTTCCCATACAGAGAGGTGTTTAGAAACCTGACTAGTGCATTGCATAGGCAAACCTGATTTCTTATTTTATTTTGGAAAGCCTTATCATTCACTTTTCCTATGAATAGACACTGTGGAAACTGCAGTGTGAATCTGGTATCAAAATGTTTGCTTTTGATACTGTGAAGCCTCTTTCATAAAGTTAAATCACTAGATCCCTTTAGTGTCAGAGTACTATCTATATATATTACATGTATATGATAGCTCATGTGATATTTAAATGCACAGTAATTCAGACTGGTAAAGTTGAGATGAATTGTTTTCATAGCATTGAATTGGAACAAGAAGGTTCATTTTTTAAATGGGAAGGGTTCAAATCAATCAATGCTGTCATCTTTCTGTGAAATGTGTCAATGTTAATAGAATTGTCTCTTCGATGGAAGCATTATTCTGTCAGAATTTTTACAACCAGTTATATAGCCAGCAGAGGCTGATGAAAGTGCTAGCACTGGCTTTGAAGGCCGTCCCGCTAGCCATGGGCAGCCTGGCTAGCAAGCCAGCCAACAGCCTTCTCCACCTACACTGAACTGCTGCTGCCTCCAGGTCCCCCCTGCCAGCTCCGGTGCTGGGACCTCCTCCTAACACATGGCTGGTTGCAGACTCCTCAGCTTTTCTGTTTCTATACCAGTTTCCAGATACGTATCATCTCTTACAGTATCACGTACCAAACGACCAGTACTGCTTTTTCAGGCAGACCAGCAAAGTAACCTGCGACACTAAGGGGCTCGTATCCCCACTCAGTTGCTCACCTCCTAAAGGGAAAGGGAGGTACCTTCCAGGCCCTGGGGTTATTTTTTATTTGTACTTTATGTGAAGGTGACTTGGCAGTGTTTTGCTTTATTGCATGTATTAAGTGGAATGAGTCAAGATTAAGTGAATAGACATTTAATATCTGGAAAAAGCTGAAGTTTCAAGGAATCACAAGCACATAGGACACTAACAATATAGAGTCTGCAAAGCAGATGGCTATTTGTCAGCTTTAAGGGAAGAACTTTAAAACAAAACTCCCAGGTAGTCCCAATAATGCCATGAAATTTCAAATTAATTTTCATCCACAGAGAACTACATATGCAAGCACAGTAAATAACCACAAACACAAATATGAATGTGTTACTTTTCACGCACAAAAATGTGGGTAAATTTTGGATGTCCATAGGGACTCACAAAAAATCTGAAACTTGTTCAGAGATTTTGGTGCTTGAAAATGAAGGCTTAGTATCTGTCTCTTCTGCACCTATGAAACTCTGACCAGGAGAGTGCATGTGTTAGCTGGATTTAGCCAAAAAAAAAAAGAAGTATCTGGGCTGCAAGAAGTCTGTTGTATAGGGTGTGGTTTTTTAAGTGTAATTTAAACAAAGTTTAAAGAAAGTTTTAAACAGTGACTTGCAAACTCTAGAAGAAAGGTAGCATGAATGTGAAATTAAATATATATATATTATAATTTAAAAGCGATATGTTAAATACAACATTTATAATGTGAATTTCAAACATAGCATCAAAATAGACTTGGATCTTCCATTCTCATCTGTTGCATGGAGGATGTTGTTACAGCAGAATGCAAATAAAGGTGGTAGTCTACTGTTCCATACCAAACCTTACAAACCTCAAGTCCACTTGTACTCCTAATCCTCTACTCACTCATAAAAAATAATCCTTAAGAGTGAAGGAAGGTAGTTAGAAGGTGTGAAGATCAGTGATGCTGTGTGGGAACACTGCCACGTTATGCAGGTGCTCTCTTACCGCCCTTCCTGAGGGACATCAGGGCCTTGCCACAGGCAAAACTTGGTGGTGGTAGCAATGGCAGTGCCGTGGCGTGCGCACAGTGCCTGCCAGAAAGAGGGGGAATCAGGACAGTATTCAGACAGCTTCTTCTGTACACATCCCAGAGGCCAAACACCCCTACCTTGCCATTAGAAGATGCTATTTCTACCCATTCCTTTTGCTTTCTCTTTCCAGCATTTGCCCTGAGCCTGCCTTGCAGTTCTCTGTCCCTGCTTGTCTCTGACTTTGGGCTGGACTGCCTGGAAGGTATCAGGGCAGAGGGGAGCTCTGGGTAAACCTCAGCCCCAGGTACTTACCCAGCAGATCTGTGCATCCTGCGTGTTTGTTACCATTCTGTTAGCAGTTTGCTTTTTTGTAATTAGCTTGAATACGGTTTACGAGAGCTGCAGTTGCATCTTTGATGAGAGTAGCTAGCAAAACTGCTCATAATCTTGGTAAATCTTTACTTGCTGCACATTAAATGTACCACGAAGTACAATCTCCAAGTCTTTAAAACTTCTTCAGTGAGAAAAGGAGAAGGAGGATTATTAAGACTCTCTTCTAATTCACTGCCTTTTGGCCAGTTTCATTGCTTTCATTTCATTCCTTGCCACTGATACTTATATAGAAGTTCTGGTCGTCCATTTTGCACTCACCTTTGTCACAGTCACAGATGTAACCATGCAGAACGATTACTGTCGTATGGCCAGAGGAAGCAAATGCCCCAGGAAAAAGAGCTCCAGGAAAAAATGAAGGAGAAATTCTCTTGAGGGAAAAAAATTTTTCCTAGCTGCTGTAGAAAAGACCCAAAAGAAACAGAGTAGCTTTTCTGTTTTGCATACATCATGGCAGCAATTTTGCAGTTAGTCTCACCATGGCCAGCGTTGTACTTAGTAGAAACATAGCTTCACAGAAAGAATCCAAAGTTTATGGAGGAGAAGATGTGTTTGTCAATATGCTGGCAGGAAGTAATCTTCCATTTACTTGTGAGGATCACGTCTTTTTATACCACAACAAATAATATGCAGTCACTGAAAGTGCCATGCATACAGTGAGGTAACAAAACGCACACTTTCCTGGTAACATCTTTCACAAAACTGCCAAAATGGTACTTACACTTCACCCTGTCATTGTGACTCCTGTACAAGACACTTGACTGCTGCTTTCTTATCGCAAGAACATGTTATTATGTTGGACCAGTTTTGTACATCACATGGAATAGAGTACCGTCTTTGATATGTAATTTCTGTGGTCCCTCCTTACCTGGGTTGATGGTCCTGTTTCTGTCTTGAGGTGCCCTGTGTGCAGTTGTGGTCTGAAATGTGCATGTGTGAAAGCCAGCACATCACCAGTGCTAACCTGATGAGCCAACAAAGTACTGCTGACAGGATGCTGTGCCCTGAATGTACTTTCTGCAGAGAGATTATATACTGTCTGCAATGCCATCTGCAAAGAAAAAGCTACACAGACCAATGAAGAAACACAGAAATAGAGAGTATCCTACTAGTTTTACTTTTTTATTATTTTTTTAAAGAGATTGGAACACAGCCATGAATAATTTCATTGAAAAAGGCTGAGCAAGATTTCCAATGTTTTCAGAACTTCAGCCTTTATAATGGAAGATATCACAGTAATTACGCAAGAAAACCAACACTGCAAAACTGTCTTACTCAACAGAAAAGTACCTCTTATCTGGTCTCTGTTATCTTTTGGCATTGTTTCATGCTGACAGACTGACTTCAGTGTGGCACCAAGAATGTTACATACTTATAACCATGAAATACCTTACTGTCAAAGTGCATAGAAATTTAAAAAGTTTACCTTCTTCTTTTGAAGAATTATGTTAAAAACAAACAAACAAAAAAACAAACGAAAGGAAATAAACGAGTCTTGAATTCTGAGAAATAAAATCTACTTTTTTCCTCCTCCCAGTCTTCGCTCCTGTGTATCTCTTCAGTTGTTCATACTTGGGACTAGGATTAGAAATGCCAGCACAACCATCAGAAAGATGTTAGACACTCAGATCCAGTTTCAGTTGGAGCTGAGCACTGAAGTACAAGGGGAGCCTTCGAAACTCACAATATTCAGTGTTATTTACTGGCCACATGTTAAAACATTGTAAGTAAAGAAGGTGAGGGATGCACTTTAAAAGATGTCCACTGTATCTTACGTAAGGTTACTGATGTGAAACGTCTAGCCTCTGCAGAAGAAAAGAATTATTCAAAGTCCTGCAAATATTTGTCCTCATGAAAATTTCCTCTTCCTTTTTTTTTTCTTTTATGGCTGAAGAACTTGTAGGTCTGAAACACCCGCATGTGGTAGTATTTAAAGTGAGGGAACTGGAACCTTTTGAATTTTTTTTCACTCCATTTTCACAATCAGCAGAGGGTCATGAAGCAAAAAGTTGACATATGGGTCACTTTTGCTGACACACTTGCTAGATCACAAGCAGCTGCCACACAGTTTGTTTCAAGGACATAAAAATCATTGAGTTACAATAAGAGAGCTGCACACATCTTAATCTGCAAAAACGTATACCTAACTTTGAAAGTGGTCTCCTTCGCTAACTAGAGAATACACAGAACAAAAACAGCTTTGTAGGTATTTCAGAAGATTTGATTTGCTAATTGTAAGACATTTTGATTCATTTCCTCTTTGATAACATAATAATTGGACCAAAACTGAAGTGCATAAAAAATTCACAAACATAAATTATTTCTAAGGAAATAAACTTCCTTCAGAAAACCAGAAGCTGCTTTTCAGACTTAGGAAATTTCTCCTGAAAAAAATAGCATATATCCCTAGCTGTCTTTAAATTTTCTGTCCACTCAGATGGTGGAATTACTGTGGCAATTGAAGTCGTTTATGGCAGAAATCTCCACGTATGATTCACACTGCTGCTTTTGTGTTTGCATGGATCGTGTAGACAGCGTAGGATCTTCTCATGGTAAGGAAAGTGTTTGGTACTATTTGTACGTAGTTCTTGCTGAATGAGTCCTCTCCATTGGCATACTTTTGCTGCCTAAGAAAGCTATTACTAGCATTCTCATTTGTAAAACTGGCACAATGACAGGAAGGTGAGCTGAGCTATCCTGTGGTTCATGGATTAGAGTTGCCTATACTTTGACTGATGGTCCTTATTACTGCAGAGGATGCAACTACATTGCACTTGAGCTTAGGTTTGCTGAGATGACAGGTCAGTGAGAGACAGTAACGAAAAAACCTTAACTAACATATGTAAAAAATTAACAAAACTTTCCTGAATATACAAAATATATGGCATATAAAGACAACTTCACTTATTAAGTTAATCCACTGAGTAGACTTTTTTTTTTTTCCTCAAGGCATGCACACTCCAGGAGATAAGATCGTTACTGACAGATTAATCTTTTCCTGCTGCTTGTTCCTCATATACACCTCAGTCTGTAACGCTGCAGTCATTTGCTGTGGAGATTGTGATGGTGCCACAGAGAGTAATGACTGCAGTTGACAAATCAGGCATGGAGCAGATTCACTGCAGCAATAGTCTTGTTTATATCACTTCAACTTTCTTGCAGCCTTGAAATTGGGCACATAGCTAGTTTGTGTAATTTCTTCTGCTTACCTTGGTTAACTTAAATTGCTCTGTATTTCATCATGTCTTAATGTTGGCCTGACTCTCTAACTCTTTTCATGGATGTCCTGCCACCTCAGCCACAAAGCAGAGCTCCTCATCTTTTCCCAGGTCTATTTTTTCTTTGCAGAAACCATTCCATCTTCCTTATCAGTCTGTTCTTTACAATGATTCTCCCCTTGATCCAAAAGCTGCATTAGAGCTAAAGCTTTCCTCTTATTCCCTGCATAACTGTCTGTAAATTGGCTACCTCTCTTCTCCAGTCTCACAGATAACTTTCTTATTTGCCTGCTATGACCAGAAGGCTGCTGCAATGATCCTTTTTTTCTGGCTTGTCAGTACTGTCTAGGGCAAGGCAGAGAGGTTGCATTCACTGGTAGAACTATTCATCTGAAGAAAAATTATCACAGCACTACTTGTCATTTCAGCTATGATCCACTGCAAAACCTTTCTCTCCCTTTTTGTGCTGTGAAATACCTGCCTCGGCTGTCACCTTGTATCTGCCGTTGACCCCTTCCCTCGCTTTGCCAATAATATCAGTCTCCTTCTGTTTTCTTCTCATGTAGAAGAGGCCTCCAAACGTTGCCCTCCTTCAAAACTGTCTCTTTTCTCAATGTTGACAAAAAGCATATGCTTGTTAAAATTCAGGCAGCAGACAGGCTGGGGTTACTTTGTTTCAGGCTTACTAGTATTGAGTCGTTGTCTCTCTGTTCACCCTCCTCAGCAGACATTTTCCATTACTTATCTTACGTTTAGGTTTTAAATTCCTATATAAGGCATGTACTCTACCTTATAGGATAAGGCCCACATGCTGAATTAGTTTCTGACAGCTGCCTCCACACAATAACAGAAAAGGTAAGTTACCACATAATTTCTGGAGAGTGAGACCTGTACTTGTAGGCTTGTCAGTCTAATTGGCACCTTTGACAGCCACTGTAATTTGCGTTAAAATAGCTGACACAGAACAAATTTGAGACAGAACATAATCGAGAGAGTGAGAGGAAAGCCGTCAATGAAGCAGTCTTTCATGGTGTTTGGCATGTGCACCTTTACACAGCGCGAGCATGGTGTGTGTTTGGAATGTGGGAAGGTTGGGGGCTGCATAGCTGCCCTTGAGACAGCAGCTCTGCATTGAGGAGTGTTTCTGGTCGGAAAGAGAAGAGCAAATGAACAAACTTTACATTGGAGATGGTTGCCTTTCAACAAAACCTCTTTCATAGATGAAAAGGTAGACTTTATTCCATGGCCTAATGAAGCCTGTAAGACTGGTTGGAAGAGCATCGGGCCCTCCCTAACATGGTGCCCTGAGCAGGCCCAGCTCCACCTGGGGTGGGGGAACTGCCAGGAGAGGTTTTGCCTCTCGGCAGTGTTGTCCCTCGAGCACATGGACAAGCCATGGCTGAGGTTCCCCAGCAGATCCCTTCTCCCTTCCTGAGTCACTCATACAAGAAGCAACAAGTCTGACTGAGAAGCTGCCTTTGGGTGTCTGAGATGCCGTGTAGGTGCTGTGACATGGGCACCGTTCACCCAGGGTACTGCTGCTGAGGGGTGCTGATGAATTACCCTCTGAGCAGGGGTGGGCTGGACAGAGAGATACAAGCTATACAAGCATTGATAGCTTTGGAAATATATTTTTTAAATAATTTTTGTTGTGACAATGAGTGAACTCAGAGCTGAGTGAAAGTTTGCTGTTCAAAAGCCGTTTTGGAAGGAGAAAGCATATGCACATCTATACAAGAAGCATTTCCTATTAGCAAAAAAAAAAAAAAAAAAAACCCATAGACTAAAAGGGGATACCACAAAAAAAAAGCCATATAACATGACTATAAACTCAATTTACTACTAGCATTTGCATGTTAATTAGCATGAATGTGTTGGGTTTTTCATTTTCTGCTGGTGTGAACCACCTTATATATGTCCTACAAATCCAGTGTTGTCATCTCCCCCCAACCACCCCTTTAAATCAGACAAAACAGTATAACCAGTTCTGCCTCCACCAGCTAATCTGCATTGTCCTCCTCTTGTCACTTCACTGATATTTAATGTTGTCCCTACAAATAAACAGATTCAGTTTGACCTTCGTCTCACACTCAACATCCCATCTCAACCAACTTTACAGCCACATTACCAGAAATCTTTAGTTCAGACATGGTCTGGATCCCTGCTGCTCTGCCAAACATTCATTTTTGCATACATCAGACCAGATTTTCTATTCCTTTGCTTCGGTGCAATTCAGTCATGCTTAATTGATTTACCCCGACGTCCTTCAGTGGCAGAGAAGAAAACTGACCAATCATCTTTATTTTGTCAACTGTAATTCTCAGTTACAGTTTTTTAAAACTATCATCTCCAATTCACTGCCTATTTCAGAGCTAGTGTGGAAAAAGCTCAATTCGAATGGCAAGTCATACATTAACAGCTTATTAGACCAGTCTCTGTGGGAGCACCAGCCCCATTGGCCTGGACATGGCTCAAACACCCAAGAGAGCCTCTGAACTGAGCCTCCAATTAAAATAGACAAGAAGGGTGGTTGGTGTGAAGGAGTGTTACCATAATAAAGATGTGAAGCTGAGAAAATGCTGATTTACCCAGGCTTACACAGAAGAAAACTGAACTGGTACCATTACGGTTTGACAAAATACTTCCTCCCCATCACAATACTCTTCTTCCCCTCCACACTCACATTTTAAAAATGTATTTCTTCTCCATTCCTTCCATTCTTTCTTTTCCAGCTAAACAGGGTTGGAGTTGGCCAGTTTATTACCTAGTGCAAGGCTCACTGTACCCACAGAAGTCAGCAAGGGCACCCTATTATACATACCTTACAAATCTTGAGACTGATGACTTCTATTTCCAGGAAATTCAGTGCTGTGAAAATGGTGTCTGTAAAGATTTTTTTGCAGAATTTCTCAAGCTTTTGTAGACAGTTCATGTAACATCTGATGACTTTTTATTTCTTGAGAACAATATGAATACCACCAGAGAAACAGCATGGAAGAGACAAAAGTGGTTATTATTTTGGCTCTTAATGGATTTCAGAACAAAATTATTGAGCAGATGTAGCAAATATGGATTTGTATGCATGCTTACCCCAAGAAATGAAAATGGCTGATAATTTTTTTTATGAAGACAGTATAGAAAACAAGCCTTGTCAAAACACACATACTTCATCCCAACGACCCCCATTTAGAAGGCACCATTAACTCTTTGTCACATGGCTCAGTATTTCAGATTATTTTGTGCATCTGTGTATGTATAAAGATTGGCTAACGTTCTTGTATCTTAATGCAAACAAGTAAAAAGATATCTTGTAGTTTATTGCATTACCATTATTCATTGTGTTTCGTTGGTATGTTCACTTTATTTTATTAGTACTTTATAGTAAAAGCTTTGAATGTGCAATGCTTTTTGAAAAGAAAGATTAAACTGCTTACCATTCCAAGATAAACAGGTGTAAAGCAGAGGCAGCAATAAAAGTGCATAGCCTTTTGGTAAGCAGCTGAAAGTGATATCAGGATGAGAGATTCAGGCTAAATAAATATGTTATTTTAAGTTAGAGCTGAAAAACAATCCTCCAAGAAGTAAGTTCCAGATTTGTCAAAATATGTCTAAACATGTCTTAACAACCATACAAGCATTTTAATGCAAAATAACTATACCAGAATTTCTTAAGCCTGCATTTCACTTATATGTTCTGAAAGAATGGCAAAAATACATAAATAAATAAATAAAGCTGAGAAACACCATTAAAAATGGCAAATTCCAATCTTCTTACATTCATGAAATTTTTTTCTAGGGAGTGCTATGATCTCTTTCACTCCTCTGCTGCCAACGTATGTGCATATATTTAACTTTATTCCACAGAATAGTTGCAGGAAAATCTCTAAAACTGATCATAGTTTTGGAGTTAACTATGGACATGAGCTCTTGTAGGATCAGCACTATTTTATCCTTGCACTCTTAAACTACACCTAAAAAATTTATAATTTCTACCTTTAGTAGAGCTCTTCTAGTCCCTTGCAACATCTTACTGTTTTGCAAGTCTACAAACAAAAGAACAATCTGCAATTTTGGAACTATATTTCCTTAATGTGTCGCATTTCAGAGCCCCTGTTAAATTTAGAATAATGCATAATTGAAGTCGAAAATTATCTTCGTCCTCTAAAAATTTGTCTCTGTGGAATTCTAGACCTCAGTATTCCTTGCCAAGTTTTATTTAATAAAACATGAAAAGGATTTTTTTTTCTTTGACTAGTAAAATAAGCCTTTTCTTCTGTTGCTCCAATTAAAAACTATATTAAAGAACAAAACCTGTTTTGTGAAGCGATGAACTAGACTCAGATGGTGATATACTAAGTAAATCATTGCCCCTGAAAATTGGTACTACTTTATGTTTTTTCACACATTTCTATAAAGAAAAGTCATGTCATGCCAATAAATGCTGCCCAAGGAGTCTTTTCTCCCCCCTTAATGTTTTTGATGGCTCTATTAAGGTCTGGGAAATACTACACATTTCACATATAGTATCATTTTATGCAGAACAGTGTATATGAAGTAATTTGATTTGTTAATTGTCTTTCGCGTGGTTGTAACTTCAAAGATTTACAAGACTAAACCCCAGTCTTTTTTCATCTGAGTGTGCAAGCTACTGAATGCCCCTTTGTTTGTCTTATATAAAAACTAATTGAACGGTGAGAAACAGAAAATCTCTTATATTTTTAGAGTTATCTCATTTCACCAATATGAAAATGGGATTGTTTAAAAGAGAAAAATATGGGGGGTTTTATCAAAATCTTTCCTGTTCTTTTTCTTGTCTCAGAACAGTTGCTAGAATCTATCATTCACTGACACTTGCACAGACTGAAACGTTTGAGGTAGCCTTTTGTAATAAATATGAACTCAAGAGAGAATATGACGTGGTAACTCTTAAGACCTAAAGAGGAAACTGTAACTTGTATGATAGTACAGATGTACTCTACACAGTGGGAATCTCTGACAGGGATCTATTCATGTACTTTCACTTGGATATTATTAACACAAAATATACTTTAAATATGTATACAACGTATAATCTCATATATGGTCTGATAGCATTAGCAGTGTGTAGTTAAGGTACATGCTGGCATGATATATTCTCAGTTTAGGCAGAGGTACTGATTAATGCCTATTCATAAGAAGACAGCTATTTTATATAGAACTCTAATCATGAAAAAATGTAAGACATTAATGTAATTAGTGTGACAGCACTGACATGAAGATCTGTCTAACATCAGCTATATGGCACCAAAACAATTAAATCTGTGCGTGCCTAATTATCTCTGGAACACTTCTTCCTAGAAAGTGTGCTCCTCAAAGAATAGATAATCAATTCTTTGTCTTTAGCCTGCACTATGCTGAAATAATTTACACTACAGAAGACAAAAGAAGGCAAAGCAGGTAACAACAGTCCATGTTAATATAACAGGTTATGATGTAAAATTACCTCTTCTTGCTTCCATGTTTTTTTAGTCTTGCTAAAACCCTTTTCTTGTCTTCTAGGCCACTTCACCTTCGAGTTGGCTCTCTTGCAAAATTTTCACACTTCTTGGTGTAAAAAGTTTTAGAAATTCTTCCTAAACTACATTTCTAAGAAACTGCCTTTCTTGTCCTCCTTTGAGCAGGGCCTTTGTCTCACATCTCAGTCACCGCAACATCCTTTTCTCTCTCTTTGACAAATGCAGTCTCAACCTCATTCCTACCCACCCCGACTGCTGCAAAGATCATTTTCCTGACATGCCACATTGACCATTGAGATTTCCCTGTGCATCCCATCCTCAGGCTTCTATTCTCTGTGTCATTGAGCAAGCTGTTTTATCTCCTTCTGCAAGACTGTTGATGCCCATCCCAACCATATGCACTTGTTCTCATTTGTTATAAGAACCCTGATCTCTGGCCAGCCACGATGCCAGCTTCTGCTTCTCTTGTTAACCTTCAAGCACAGCATTTTTGTGTTTCTCCAGGGCACCCTTCACTCTTTAGAAGAAAGGCTTGAACCTACTCACAGAACTGCCTCATTATTTTTCTTCACTGTCTTCCTTATAATTTTCCTTTGCTTTCATGCATATAAGCTCTTGACAACAGCAAGCTCAGAGCACATATTGATCAATAAAACTATTAATTTACTCTTTTATTAGTCTGCTGTCTTAGCCTAAGCTCTCTGAGAGGCAGAGGATGTCTTTTGGGGCCTATTTGCACAGTGCCAAGGACAATGAGTCCTCATCCATGATTAAGGCATATAAGAGCTATAATATTCTGAATAGCAACTTGCATTCCCTACCCGTAGGTCACTACTTATGAAACAGATAAATAGGATTTTGGAATCTTGAATTAGGAAGTAATGTGTTCTAAGGCATTTTCTTGCTAAAGCCTTAAGGAAGCAGCATGACTGACTTTTGTGCTGGGATTTCCCATTGTACATTTCTATTTTACATGCCCAAGGAAACTCTCCTCCACATCAGACTCCAGTTTGTCTTGTTCTGTAAAAACTGCCAGCTGTTGCAGAGGAAGATTAGAAAAACTCTGTAGAGGAACATTGTGTAAAAAATATTGTTAGAAACTTTCTTTAATCCTATCAGGTCATCACTGACTTGTATCCTTAAGCATGAAGGTCTAAAAGTACTCAATTTCTCAAAGGAAAACAATCCATCCTCTAAATTATTGTATGCATGACTGTAATTCTGGCTTTGGAGATTTTAGAGGGAGGGAGAACTAAAAGAAAAAATAAAATAAAATAAAATAAAATAAA
>VXAL01007228.1:288367-304462 GCA_013399475.1 Chauna torquata | reverse complement strand
AAAATACAAATAAAATACAAATAAAATAAATAAAATAAAACAGAAAAACACCCCATTTTGTTATACATTTCCTCATTTTTCCCCTATCTCCTCTCATTAGGAAAAAGCAAAGAACAGAAATGGTCAGTGAATTTGGAACTGAGATTAGGAAATAAAATGGACATTAATTACCAACAAAGTAGTGAGGGTAATAGCAAGAAGACGATATTAACCTCGATAGATTCAGTCAGTGGAAGATAAAACTGTGCTCATGACATGAATAGTTGTTGCTAGTTCCTGCAAAGAAGGAGAAAAATACCCAAGGCAATGATGGCTTAGCCACTCTTGTAAAAATAAAGACTTATTTTTTTTCTGTAAATGAATGGAATGCTACAGGGAGAAGCATGATGCAAAAGCCAGAGAATGTATAGCAATAAAAAGAAATGGCTATATGGATGAACTCTGTGGAGTTCTCTAGGAAACAAATAAAAAGACTGCTATGTCTAGGTCTAAGGGATGACCTGAAAATGTGTGGAGACATTCTTGAAAGAAAAGGGTATAAAGAAATGACAAACAAAAGACAGGTTTGCTGTGAAAAAATTTTCCAAGTCAAAGATAAAAGCTATATTTAGAGACAGTGTTACTAGAGCAATATAACTCTTAATCCACTCAGTGTTTATCAATTAATAGAAATTAGAGAGAGATGACAACATTGACTGTAAATTTACTCCCTCAAGTGCTCAAACGTGAAGAAATGTCTTTGCATAAAACAAAGCAAAGGCAAATGATTGAAAAATAAAGAAATCTATAAGGCTACTTCTCTTAAAAATACTTTCAGATTTGCTGAGGGCTCCTGAACTTTCTTGTGTTGATAACCACCCTCACACATATTTTATTTTAGGTTCTCATGAAGTTTCTGACTTGTTTCACTAATATATGCAAGTAATCAAGCCATGTATAATGTTGTATGAAGAGTTATGCCATTAAGATAAGAAAAGCTTAGGGACTTCCTGAGATAGAGGTACTACCTTCAACTGTGCAATATAATCTGATAACCTGCTATCAAGAAGTGGTAATAAAACCCCTTCACACTAAAATAAATTACTGTGGCCACTTTTATTTATTGTCTAGATAATTGCAATAGCACTACATTTCGCTTTTGAGATTCTTGACACTGTAAGAAGGCATCCAGAGTTGCAATATCTGAAGACTCTATACTGCCAGTCTGCTGACTTATCACAATAAACTGACACTGAACTCACATCAGGAAAACACAGTGTCCCTGTTCAGGGAAATACAAGACTTCAGACATGCTGTTTCTTGCATTTTTTTATATTATGTAATAGCTAAAATTAAGAAAAGGTCTTCGAGCTCTCATTTAGAGAAACACTACCTAGAGAATATCTGAATCCTGAAACCACCAGTGATAGAGAGAAAATAATCTCCCACTTGAAGGAATATGAGTATCCTCACTGATATGTCGCACCATGGTACTTTATGAATCCCTAGTAAAGAAATAGGTCCCTTGATCTTCAGGATATCTTGCAAATACAGAAGTAAGGGATGCACCAAGAATGACTACGGCCACCTGAATGCCAGCACCTTTTCCTAATTCATGGACACTGACGTACACTCAGACTTTCTCATTCCCTGTTGGCCAAAACATCAGTGTTTGTAATCCACTTAGGTACTGTCCCACTAGCACTTCGAGGCCTCACCGTGTGTCTGTGTTGGATGCCAGAATGGAGGAAATTGTGAGCAAGTAAGAAATTTGTGTGTGATAATAATAATAATACCTGGAGGCATGCTTAAAGGCACTGTGTTAATAAGGGAAATATTAATATGTTCTATTCTTTTAGGATGATGTCTCAAAAGAAAACTTAATCATCAAGTATCCAAATGCTGTTTTGTTAAGATAAATGTTTGTTTACACTGGGGTAGCTCAACAAATTTGATTTGTTAATTTATGTTAACATTGCTGATTATTGACAGTTTAGATAATGCTTCTTGCATCTTCTGTGCAATTGTTTGACAACATTGCTTTATGATTTTCCTGAGCTGTCAAACACACTGAATCTACATCACCACATGAACATGCATGAATGGTTCGGTAGCTTCTGTGTACATGAAAGCCAGAATGATGAAACACAGAAATACAGATAAAGGCATAGATAACCAAACCCAATTACTCTACATAGTTTGCACTCTGTTGACTCAGGTAATTTTAATTGTTTTCAATCACAAACAAGACAAAGGTCAAAATGAACATGAATCATACTGTGTCATGTGGTTCTTGCAGACTTACAAACAAGTTTGTCAGCATTTCTGGCATACAGCAGCTGCATGATGTTTTATGTCTAAAAGCTCATTAGTTTTTTCTTTGCTCTACAAAAATAGAAATCTGTGCGCACTTTGAAATAGGATGCTCTGAACTGAAATTGTACATCAGACTCAGCTTTTCTTCAAATGCCTGCCTCGGGTAAGGCCATTAGCATATTTATTCTGATCCATTTTTATTATAGAATGAGGAAGTAGGTTAGTTACAATGGGAAGGGATCTATTCCTCACAGCAAGAATCAGTCTGACAGTTTATTTGTAAATATGAAGTAGCAGAAGGTATTGAGTGAAGATACACAGAGGTATCCAAGCTAGGAACGAAGGATTCATATATGTCCTACACCACTGTCCTCACCTTAAATGTACTGTATCACCACTAACTACACCAAGGATTTTCTTTTCAGCAATTCCATCTATAAGAAATGACCAAGTAAATGAATGAGATAGAAAAAAAGAGAGGTCAGATACGCTGGCTAAAATGAACTCACTATTAGAAATTGCTTAACGGGATAATCTCCCTGCTTCTTTAACTTTCTGTATTTGCACATTACAGAAATAAGTGTTTCAGTAGTCGACACATATGAGGACTTGTCATACATCACAATTTATAACCACTGGGGTTCTTTTTCCTGTGACATTGATTGTACACTGTGTAGTCAGAATAATTAAAAGCTAACGTATGCTTTTCTAAAATGTTTCATTTGGGTTACAGATATTTCTTAGGCCTTATTTGTTTGAAATCTATATGCATGAATGGCACATTGACACAGGATCCTAAATGATGGAACACTGGAAACTTCACCAAGAAAAGGCCAAGAGACTGCTTCCTTTCTGGATCTGTCATGATAGAAGCAGGATGGCCTGCAGGCAGGGCAATGCAATAATTAAATGGGCATTGCTGAGCAGGAACAGGCACAGCCACAATGGCCACAGGACGTCCTTGTTCAGAGGTTGTCTAAGCTGCTGGAATAATTTGCAAACAATCAGACTGGCAAACTATAAGCCAGTGATGACCCACTTTTGAATACCAGACTATAGCCACACAGACTTCCACAGCAGGCAAGACAGGGAAGGATTTTTTTTCCCAAAACACCAAAAATGATATTGGGCATCAGGGCCCAGATGTTGCCAAGATACCTGCTCTTCAGTGCTGAGATTTTCAACATGCAAAATTAAAGGACAACAATTCCTGTGGCTATTTCCTTGGACAAAAAGAAGGAAATATTTTAATTTAGCCTAGGCGGACTTTGCAATTGATTGATTTGACTTAATTACCATGCTGCCTCTGTGAAACGTTCCCTCAGGGTGTGGGTAGGAAATGGTTGCAATATGGATTTTCAGTGTTTGATATCTGTGCAGTGTCCATTACATTCACCTCAAAGCCTCAAAAGCTTTAATGCAATTACTCTCTAACTGTGCTGTGAGGACATGTAACGCTGCTACCCTTATTCATTAGTGAAGACACTGATGTATTGGAAGGCTAAGAACTACATATTTAGATATTTAATTCCTACTAACCCCATCTGAAAAAGATAAAATCAGTAGGATACAGGCACCTTTATACCCATGAAGATTTTGTTAAAACAGTTTGTCTAGGGTTACCACAGGGCCTTATGGGATCAGGGGAACTGGACCTGGATTGTGTGCTTTCACTACGGATCCAGATTTCTCCCTGTGGTTTATTTCCAGTATCTCAGTATTCTTCTCCTTATAGGGCAATATGTATTTAGTGTCAGGAGAGGGAAGGAGTTTATTTACTGACTGTAAAGTCTACAACACCTAGCCTGAGAGAATTTAGAAAAAGCTATTATTAACACAACTGTGTAAGTGCATCCTTACCATTTGGATTGGGAGATATGTGTCCTAGCATGTGTTACTTTACCTCTGTTCATTTCAAAACCTGTGACCTGGAATGAAACTAACCTTGTGTTTGAATGAGTCTTTAGTGCAGAAGTATAGCTCAGTAAAGGGATAAGCTCTGGGGGTTTTTTTGGCATATGCAAAGCCTACTGTTAATGGGCTTGGCCTTAAGGCATTGAGAGCTCCACAAATGTTTATTCACTTTTGACTGCTGTGTAAAGCGTTCTTGAAAGTGAACAGGAATGTTGCAGAGGATACTGTAGTAGATTCTGGCTACTAGATTTCTGTTTCAGCTTCTGACTTGCCTCTGATATAGCTCACATTCTTTCTTTTGCTTTCAGTGTGGCTCATGAGGCTGTTCAGAAGAGAGTTATTTTGTTATTGCTATGATTGTTTTTCAAATGGACTGCTCAAGACCTTATCCAAAGGCTTCAGAATCCATCAGCAGTGTTCATTGAACCTTCACTGTTAGAAGTTGGAATGGCATCTTCCCTTTTGTTCATTGTATGTTGTCCTGGGCACACTTGAACAACTTTCTTCTGCTCTGCCAGCCATTTTAATATTTACTTTATTGTAAGAACAATTGACTGCTAGGACTACAACAGCTTTCAGTGCAAGAAAAGGCTCTTTTTGTAATTGGGAGCAACAATGGTTTTCTTTCCTCACCCATAAATTTTCAGATGAGTTCAGTCTACAGTGTGCAACTCCGTGCTATGCTGGAGTTCAGCAATGTTCAGACCCTAGGCCTTTGACAGATCATCATAAAGATAGAAGCCATCTGTAACATCTGGACCTCCGTGCAAACTTTCTCAAAACTGGAGCCATTCAGTTCTGAGGTTTTGATTTGTATGACACAACTCCAAATATTGACATTTGGCTGTGTCAAAAAAACACAGGTTAAGCCAGCCTAGAGCTTTCCTCTCCACCCGTTTGTACAAAGCTGCCAAGCAGAAAAATTAAATGCTTATATTACTAAATGGGAAAGCCTGTTAAAAGTCCTGAGCTGTTCATTTCTGCAGTTAGTTTTTCTTCACTTGATCCTCTAAAAATGTTGATAGCATTTCTCTTATCAAAGCTGGATTTCTGCTCCAGTGTGTTGAGAACAGTAAATCCCACCAAATCTGGCTTCTCTTTTGGGATGTGGGCTCACAAAATGTCAGGGACTGGAAGGCACCTCTGGAGATCATCTAGTCCTGCCACTGCAGCTCCTGGTGGGGTCATCTCTAGCTTTCAGAAGCTCCTGACAGTGCTGATAAAGGGTTCCTGTACAATCATAACATTGGTGTTGCTTGGACCAAAAGCCTGCTGAGAGGGCTTACTTACTTACCATAACTGCAAAGCCCTTGAAGACTTGTTCAGAGCCAGCTCTTCTGTGTCTGAAACCGTGGGGCAGGCTGCACCTCTCTTTTTTGTCTAATTTCAGGCCAGAACATCTATTTTACTCTCCATCAAAAGAATGCCACACAGGAACATAATGCGATACCAACTGGAAATATAAGGAAGGAGAAGGAGGGTAGTGTCTCCAGCTTTGAACAAAAGAACCCAATCACAGTTAGCAGCAGGGAAATGTCTCTGCCCATCTCTTGCTCTTTCTCTGGAGCAGCTCAGGGTGACACTGACCTCCCGCCCACCCTCTCCTGTCCCTGCTCTGAACACAGATCTAACAGCTGACGAGCAAGTAGGCAACCGAAGTGATCAAACACCTCCTGGTTTGTGCCAAACAGTCAGCACAGCTGTATGTTTGTCGCTAGACTGCTTCCTCTGCAGAGAAAATCAAATGCCATTTGTTTGATTCTGACTGGGCTGATATTTCACATCTTGCTTTCGACTCCATTTGATCTTGAATTTGTTGACTGTGTTTCCCTTCACAATAATGAGGGAGCCAGCTGAGGAGACATAAAACATGCGGGAGCCAGGGGAGGGAACTACATGGCCCAAAGTTCATGGTAACAGCAATTTAATGGGGTCTCCAGGGACCTGTACTTGAAGTGGTTGGGGGATTTCTCACAGCGAAAGTTCTTATTGCTCTTGGAGAAACTGCATTATATAGCATTAAGGGAGTTATGGAAACTTACTGCTTTGCCTGCTCAGTCATTGCTTCACAGATGTTCATGCACTGAGCACCAAATCATGGTGCAAATCATGGGCTTTGTGACTGAGAAACAGAATTTGGCATTGTTTGTCATTTGAAAAACCCCTTTCTGAAAGGCAAAAAATCAAATCTTTGCCACTACTTTCTAACAGGCGGTGTTTTTGTTTCAAGTGGACCAGGACTTTTTTAAAATACTGCTTCCATTAAACCATGCCTGCTCAAACACCTTCTCTCCCCCCTCAGAAGCGAATCTACGTACTGCCTATAACATGCTACACTTTGTCTCAGAAATGTTCAATTCACTGTCTCAGTTCTCAAGATTGGGTGGCACAAGGCCAGAGTAAATTTGTTCCTACGGTGGATCCCTCTTTGGCTTAAACAATAGCAAACCCTGCTTAAAAAAATATCGTAAAGAGTGGTGTAACATATGGAAGCAGGAGAGCCTGTGAAGAGGCAGTACTGCCCGCTGTGTGACTTTCATATAGCACACTGGAAATGTATCATATTCTGAAACTAATTTTCTATTAGGGATTAGAGAGAGGAAGAAATGGGTGGAGAAGTTGGAAGGAATCAGCTCAAGATTATGTTTTTGTGATGAGAAGAAAATTCTGGAAATGAGTTCTTTTACTATTTGAAAGGAAGAACCTGTAGGGGCAAAGGTGGGCAGAAAGCTTTTCCAAGGAACAGGTTTTGGAGATCATCAGGAGCGTTTTGCAGACTGCATGGAGGCATATTGGGAAGGGAAAACTTCTAAAGTGGAAGTAAAAAAATGTAGCCCAGAAAACAAAGCAGCTGCTCCTGATGTACCCCCATCCCCTCACCATTTCCGCCGGTATCCTGCAAGCTATCCTGTCTTGCCCTTTTCACCAGACTTTTGCAAATCCTGGGTCCAAAAAGAATTTGGCTTACTTTTCAACTGCAAGGACCTGACACATATTTCATTCTTTTCCTTCCAGCCACTTTCCAGATCTAGATTTAATTTCAGAGCTATTTACCCATTCAGCCTTAGCTCTGGCTTCTGTCTATAAATCAACATTGGTCTCCATCTTCCTATTATTCTTTTAATTAATGCTTATTCACTGAGCAGTGTATTGAGAAAAGTTGTACAAAAGACTGCTGCTGCGTGGCACATGAAGCTGGGGGGCAGTGGTGGGAAGGGTTGGAAGCAAGCAGGAGGATGCTGCCTTCTTTTTCCTTTGTTGTATTTCAGATATCTCATGTTTGCTACAAAAGACAATGGTGTTGTGTTGAAGCCAGTCTTAGAGGAAAGGGAAGAAAGAGTCGGAAATAGACAAATATCACCCCTAAGTAGCTGAATGGCCAGTGCAAGACAGAGAAAATACATTTATTTTTTCAGGATGGTTTAGCTACAGGCTGCTTCTAGCAGTCCTTTTCCTTCTGGATGCACAGCTTTGATGCTGTCTGCAAGGAGTGCCTGGAGAAAAAGTTGTTTGTGTCGGGTTAGAAGAGAAGGGAAATAAGAAAAAAAGGAGGGAGGGGAAGGAGCCCAAGCTCCTCTCTGCTCTGTAGCTGCCTCAGTCTATGCTCTGAGCTCACAGTCACTGGTTCCTGACTTGCTGCCCCCTGAAACATTTTTGTTAATGATGGTTGTCACCCATGCAGCAATCGCCTTTCTCTTCTTAGCTGCCACCCATGGCTTCAGTAGAAGTATTCCACAGGACACTGTTGCCCACGTAGCCTCAGCTTGGAAATCAGCAAACTCCTCCAGGGTGGCTTCTACCTTCCTGCCTTCCCCCTAAACCCCAACACCATTAGTGCAGCCCTGGGCCTAGGTCAGTGGAACATGGTACTCTCAGGCATGGGCAACAGTTTGCATTTTAATACTGTCACATGCGAAGTTATTCAGCCAGAGACAAAAAGTTGAAAGCAATGTCTGCAGGAAGGAGGCCCCATGAAGCAGTGACTCTGAGAAGGACTAAGGACAGTGATGAACTGGACATGATGTCTTAGCACACATACATAGCCGATACAGTTCTGGGGAGAACAAAAGGAGACTATTGAGTAGTTCTATTGATGTTATGCTTCCACTGTATTCATCATTTGCACGGCCACTGCCAGAATACTTTGTCCAAATTTGGTGTTACAAATCAAACACTGCACAGATAAATTGGAGAGAGATCAGAGTAGTGAGAAAACAACTCCTGGAGAGAAAAAGTGAAGGAACGCAATATATTTGGCTTGCAATGATAAAGAGTGACTTGGTGACAGTCTGTAAGTATGTAAGTGAAGAGTAGAAATGCGGTAATAAGGTGTCTGACATCTAGCAGCGGAATAAAATCCTGAGCAGGTGATGAATCCAGATAAGTTCCTGAACCTTCATGAACAAAGTTCAGATTTCAGTAGAAAAGAGAATTAACTGCTAAAACAAAATTTTATATGTTGCAATGGCTCCTCTATCATTTGAAATTTTTTTGTCATTGTCAGGCATTTTTCTAATAATGGCTTTAGTGCAAGCAGAAGTTGATTCAGCCCCTTGCTTGTGTTACAGGGGAGGTCACGAAAGGACATTGGTCAGTTTTAACGTGAGGGTTAATGAATATGTATTCATCCTATAGTCCCAGGAGTGTGCTCTTACAATCTGGACTCCAGAGACCAAGGCTCCCACCACTCTACCCTAAAACTCTCTGACCACTCAGGGAGATGCACTCTGCTGCAGTCTGAGCCATATTATCAGGTGATTTTGGGAAGGATAAAACATTACTCGGAAAAACAAATTTTTCTTGAAACCTCTGGAGGAGAAAAGACAGTGAGAGCTATATAAGGCTGTTCTGCTGCCACATGTCACATGTTGTGACATGCTCCGTCAGTGTGGTTACACAACAACACCACCTCCTCAGACACAGCTGCCTTTCCATGCAGGGCCCGCACCCCCCTGCACCCCTGGACCCTCATCACACCAACTGTGAAGTCATAGAACTGTGTTGATAGGTATCAGACCACCAATTCCAAATCAAGAATGCATTCCTCTCTTCCTAAAGATTTCTTGTTTCTCCCATGGCACACAAAATCCTTGCTATGATCAAAATACTATTGCTATTTCCTTTTTATTAATTATTTACTGGCATTTAGTTTGGTGTTCTATAGCAGTATTAAAGGATACTGGTGTTGCAAGTGTGAGAATCGGTCCAGCAGTCCCTCCCCCTCCGGTCACAGTGCAGGCAGATAAGCTGTGAGGCCAGTGTTGAACGCAGCCAGTCTGCGTCCCACACCCATGAGCAGCCCAGGTGAAGCCCTGGGTCTGTTAGAGCAAAGGGAGTGCTGGGGGATCTTGAAACACTGCTTTGCAGTACTGTTTTGGTCAATATAAAAAATCATCAAAAATTAATTTGTAACTATGATAGCTAGCAGAAACCAGAAAAAAAACCTTGACAATAACTTGCTATGAGTATTTTGCCTGATTTTTTTTTTTTTTCTGAATTAAGAACGCTAGGCTTAAAATATATACTGCTGCAAATGTGCTCTATTTTAAAAAATGTTTCCAGGCTTTACAGATAAGCATGTGTTTACGCAATAAGCTTCTGGCATGAAATGTATACACCAAGTAAGGCTACCAGTAACGTCTAAGTGAAAGTTGCCCAATACTTTCCAGAACAGGGCCTTGCCTTTAAGTTTTTGTGGATGTGCCAATATTTTCCCATTAAACTATAATATGATAACATGGGTGTCTGCTTTTGGATGAATGTTGAGTGGGGGTGGGGCAGGGAAGATCAACTATTTCTGACCATAGGACTAAAGGAAAATATCCTTCTCTACTTTCAACCATTTAGTTAAGAAACTTGGACACCCCTGTGTTTCTTTCACAGAGGAGCCAGCTCTGGAGCAAAGGAGCTGTCCCTTGGGGAAACTCTGCTCAAAGGAAGTTAAAAGCCTTTCAAAATGTGCACATTCAATGAAAACTTCTGTAAGGATTCCAGCTAAACAACTCCAGTCTGTCACATTGAGAATAATCCGCCTCGGGTCTCTGGGGCTAAGGGAAATGCCTGCACTTGCTCTTTTTCTATCGTGAGAGGCTCTGGCCTGAGTCATGGGAATACAGGAGCCATGGGAATACAAGGAGCAGGGAGCAGCTGTCTCCACTTTCCTGGCCAGGCTGTTTGGAGAAAAAAAAAAAAAAAAAGTGACCTGAACCAAGTGCAGAGGAAGGGAGAGTAAAGGAAGGATAAGGGTAAGTTTTTAGGTGGCTGGATCAAAGATGGGTTTGGTTGAGGCTGACATTAACTGTGAGGACTGAGTTAATGTTCCACAAGTGACACTAGTGATAATGTTGAGTTTGCAAATTTAACGTTCTCTGGAGGAAGAGAAAACACTGACTTTGAGAATTTTAACCAGAACAGAAGTGTCAAACTCTCAAAAAAAGTATTTTTCTAATGTAGATATTTCTTTTTTTTGCCTTCACAAACCAAAGGGAGAGGCCAACACCACTATTATTTTGATAACCCCAATCCATGAATGTCTTCCAAGACAAGCCATATTTTCTTCTTAAAACAGCTTCACAGAAAAAAACCTCTCTTCTTTCTCCTTTACAAATACAAACACAGCAAGCTTTTCCAGAGCCAAAGATCAGATGTGATACTCAGATCTGTGCCCTCTGGGATCACTTGTGTTTTCAGAAGCTGTTAGGAGCTTTTCATGCTTCCAAACTGGCAGAAGCCCAAAGCACACAGGAACCTGTGGGAAGTTCCCAGTTTAAAACTTCCTGGTGCTGCTTCTGTTAGGCTGTCTGAGTGCAATACAGCAGTACTTTGCTTCAAATACATTTTGTTACTCTCTTAACTTGTTAGTTATCCTTTTAACAGAGAGGTGAACACCATACAGAGAAGCAGCATGTATCTAGTAGCACCTACCCAGGAAGTGGGAGTACTATGCAGCTCAGTTTGAACCCCAACTATCCAGATAACTGATGTGGCTGTTGCTTTGCACCTTCCTTCCAGCCCATTTGCCAGGTGGATGTTCACATCAAGGCACATGGCTATAGCTGCTCTTGCCTTTATATGGACAACATGTAATTGGCAATTGAGGGCTTATGGGAAGATGGAAGCACTCGCCAGGAGCCAACATGATTTGAGCCTCAAGCCACTGAAGGTAAAGCGATACTTTATCACTCCTCAGGTGTGTATTGAAATTTCATCTTATCCCTGGAAGTATTGGCATCTTAGTAACCTTGTAGAATGGCAAAAACGCTGACTTTCTGGCAGTCTGCTATGATGCTCAGTAGCGCTGTGATCCGGCAAAAGACTTTCTGAGAACAATTCCAAATTATGTATGTTCTGGTCTCACGCAAGAAAAGTAAGCTTTCATTAAAAAAGGTAACAGCTATCCATATGGTATCATTACACTATTTGAAAACCACCTGTATGGTCATGGGTCTTGTAGCATTTCAAATAGGCTCAGACCATGGGAATCTCATTGTATGAGCAATACATCATATTTCATTTTGGAAAATTTGCTATCTCCAATAATCTTTGCATGGTGAAGTGCAGGTAAACCTGAGTGGCCGTACTAGCTAAATCAGTGAGTTTTCCTCCAGGTCCTTTTAGTTCCAAGAGAAAGCAAAAACATATTACAAGGAAACTTCATAGTATGCTGTGAGCCATTGCATCTTTCACACAATTTTGGAGATGGTTCTCATACAGATAATAAGTAGATTTGGTTAAATCATATTTGCTGACTCATGGATCAATTGTGTTAGGCTTTGTTTTGGCATTCATAATATTTGCAAACCAGTACAATAATTTCATATTTATTGGTGGCTAAAAATACCCTTTACGTATTACCAGCAGACAAATGGCAAATTGCATTAATGGCTACATACTTAGTGCTTGCATTCAGCAGGTAAGTTTGGGTTTGGAGAGTTAAGCTATTTGCTATTTAAAAATCTCCCTGTCTACTGGAGGCTCTATGTCAATCTGCAAACCAAAGTACTCACAGATATGTGTGTTTGATGTAGAAGTTATATTCTAACATACTTTGAAAATGATTCAATTCAGAAACTAGTTCAGAGCTCAGCTGATCAAGAGTTGAATTAGATGACTTTCAAAAATGTTCCCTGTGTGTTTCTGACCAGTTCAAATGTTGCTTGCTTTCCCAGAACTTTTTTTTTATTTCCTTTGCTCCTCTTTAAGATAGTGATTTTATCGATGTAGGGGTTTGTTCAGTTAGCCTTGTACATGTTATTAGTGTGAGCAAGCAGGCTGGGGTCACTGAGGCTCTGGAACCAATGAAAAGAAAGTTCTACTTGATAAAATGAAAGACGTGAAGAGTGAGTTTGTGGGAGAGCCTGTATCAATGACATCCACCTATTAACCTTTTGCTTTTCTTAACCGATTTTCTTAAGCTTTAAGTCCTAAGGTCACTTGAAGAAACTGAGTAGGAAAGGAAAGATGGGGGCTATGTCTATCTATGGGTAACTATATTAACCTAAAAGTGTACCCCTCCCTGGTCTGGTCCTCTGCTCCAGGTATCAAGATTTTTTTGATGGAGGTCCAGGAAAATGAACTTCTACTACATAGCCTGTACTCAGGCTTTCTGCCCTGTACTCAGAAAAGAAAAAGTACTGAGGTAGTAAACTAGACCCCAAGAAGATACCGTGTAATTGGCCTTAAGAACGTAACAGCTGAATAAAATAAACTAACAAATAAGCTAAAACAAATGAAGCACCCAACCAGTTGATGATTAAGAGGCAATTTTTAAATTGCCTGTCATAGCAGCACAAACCAGCAAGGGGATACTCTTCTATGTTTAAATATTTGCTCAGACTTTGAGGCAGTCCTTGTGTTGACTGAGTTAAGTATTGTTAACTAGAGTAACCCTGTCAGAGTAAGGTGTAAGTTCTTCATTTAGATTAGCATCATAGAGGCCCAGGGATGCCACAGCCACCCTCCCTCTTCATGGCCAGACATGAAGGGAAAGGACTCATAACTGTGTTTGTTTGTCATAGAGGGTCAGGAAAGTCTGGGATCTTGTACTCCATCTTTCACTGTATCTTCACAGTGATAAAATAAAAGAAGGGAGAAAGTAGAAGTTGGTAGCAGTATGAGGACAAGAAGAAGGGTGGAGAGGACTGCTAAAAGCAGCAACACATTCTGGCTGAACTTCTCAGGAGGTGGAAAGGCAGCCTTCAAACCCTGCCTCATCATCACAAAGGCAGAAAATTACTGCAAATAGCCAAAGTGTAACTTATCTAGGAAACACATTCTGTCCACGTTTGGGGATATGACATATCCTCAATGTCAGGCACCACAAACTACAAAATGTAGTGTGAATCTCTACAGATATTACACATATGTATGCAAATCAAACAAATCAAACTACTCAAACTTGGCAGTACAGGCATGCATAAAAAAAAAAAAATCAAAAAATACATTTAAAAGCAAGCAATCTAGCAAAAGTACTACTGGATTTAAAAATAAAAGCTATGTGGCTACACAAACACACTGAATAGAAAGGTCCTGCTGTGTTCACCTTGCATTACAGAAAACTCCATAAAACTCTGTAACTCAAGAAAGAGGTGAGAGTTCAATTCTCTTGTTGCTAAGTGCTGATTTTTTTTTTTAATAGTTTAAAATTTTCATTGCGGTTTCAAGCTGTGTTGAGAGTATACTTATGTTACACAAGTGTAGTCATCTCTGTCAGACAGTAATCTCCTAAACCTCTTTAAGGTTAGGTCTTGATAAAGTTTAGCTCTACCTGACCTTAGTTTTTCCACAGCACTGCTTCGTATACCTGTTTAATACTGTGATGTTTATTAAATCTGCGTAATTACCTATAGTGGGATTTGTTTATCAAGCTCTCCAGATTCAATGATTTTCCATTTGGTAGGCAAGTCTCTTTTGCTTTTGACCAAAC
Organism: Chauna torquata; assembly: GCA_013399475.1. Lineage (NCBI taxonomy): Eukaryota > Metazoa > Chordata > Aves > Anseriformes > Anhimidae > Chauna > Chauna torquata. Next base: position 290,328 of record VXAL01007228.1, on the reverse strand, counting down.
ATAGCTAAACTTATAAATGACTTCTAAGATTTCATTCTGAAGTAGTAAGGACAGAAGCCTTATCAGAGTGCTCAGAAATGGTATTTGTTTCTGGTGTTAATTCTGCAACTTTGTTAGAGATCTGTTTTCCTTTCTACCTCTGGAAAAACAGTATTTACTTAAAATTTGCAGCACACCTGGGTAGGGCTCTTTCCTCATATTAAAATGATTTGCCCTCAGAGAATTTATGTAAATCTTTGGAAATTAATTTCAAAATCTTGGAGAATCCATGCTGTTCTCATAGAACATATTTAAAAAAAAAAATCCACCTCTAAAGCCACATAAAAAAATTCATGTTAAATGAAATGAATCTATTCCTTCCTGCAAGCCAAGTCTTTGGCTCATGCAAATTGGCAATACTTCCAAGTCTTTAGAATGTAACAGTTTATCCCAGCCAGCCTGCGATTTTCAAAATATGAATGTCCTGAGCCATACATTTAGTTTAATTATATTTTGAATAAGTAGTTAGTTAGTATGTCCCAATCCCCAAACAAGAGGATTTCTGAAAAAAAAAAAATGTAGAAAAGAGTTGCCAGTGGCTAGGCTAGGTTAGTCAAAATGTAATTAATATGATGTTTCATGGTACATTGAGTAGAGCGTTCATAAAACCAATGGAGCAGGTCTCTTGTTTTATACAGGAGGAAGGGAAATCTGTTATGGAAATAATGCAGATCAGGAAATAAAATTATCTGCAACATTCAGCTCTGCCAATGCATCATTTTCAAAGGTCAGAAGCCTTATTTAATATGAATGTTCTCCTCAGCCTTATTTCTCTCATGATTATTTTCTACTTAGTCTCCCCAGGTTTTCTTTTTCTAAATGGACCTCTCTATAGTTCCTTTCACCCTTCATTGATCTATATCTGCAGATCTTCCTAGAGATTTATACTTCTTCCCTCCTTTGCTTGCTTTTCCTTCATATTTTTCTATCTTTCTACTTATTTCCGTGTTCCTCTTTTCCTTTCTGTCTTTCAATCTATACCTCCCAAAACAAGAAACAGGGAAAATACTGCAAATACACATTTTCATCAATGAGAAATTATTGCCTCTGGTCAAAACTGTGCCATAAATAATCACAGAAGTAAGCCGGTCTGGATGTACCCTCCAAGAAACAATCTTTTGGTTGCAGCACATCTTATATGTACAATTGTAGGTGAGATTTTTATTTCTCCAAAGAACAATTAACATTCCTAGATGCAAGTAATCCATGATCATTAGTGTCATATTTAATCAAATATATGATTTCTTGTGATTTGCAATTTCAATCTTTTCCTTTTTAGCATGCCAGAAGATTTTATGGGAAGAAGTAATTTACTTCTATTTAGCCAAATTTCTGTTATGACCACTGAACCTGGAACGTGTGAACAGGATAAGTATGCTCTTAGCAGAAAGGATCCTTGTGAGGTTCTCTGTAGTCTGCTTCAAGAGATCAGACTTACTTTTTTTTTTTTCAGTCAGCATTCTTATCACTCTTCTCAGAGGAAAATTATCCAAACTGCCTTTTGAGAACCAAAGAAACAAAGGTCATCTTTTTTCTACAGTCACAACTGCAGCTAGAGATTGCAAGGTTGTAAAATCATCAGGGACCCTTCCTCAGTTTAATGCTCCTTCTCTGTTATATGGATTCAAAGTCCATTAAGCAGATTGTCAATTAAAACATGTTATGGTTGATGAGACGTCTTCATTAAAATATCTATCATTAAGTGCTTGTAATTTTAAGGGAGAAAAATGTTCTTCTGTGCTGACTTTTATCTGCTCAAAGGTGAATGCTCTGTAAAATCTGGTAAAATTCCAGCTGGCCTTTCCTGAGTGAGCTCAGAGTATGAAAATTGATTTTGACTAGTGAAATTTTTGGTGTGCATCTTTGACAATCAGCCAACTCTAAAAGGGTCTTACCTAAAAAACAAATTAAAAAAAATAATA
>VXAL01007228.1:246524-288343 GCA_013399475.1 Chauna torquata | reverse complement strand
AAAAAATAATAAAGTGCCAAAACCAAGCCAGTTCTCACAGATGACTCTTTTAACTTGTTTAAAAAATGCTAATCTGTAAGAGAGACAAGCTCTTCTTTATTAAAGAAATAGGGTTGTCACTGTTTCTCTTAGTATACATGAGTAACACATTAATGAAAACAATACTTACCAACAATGAGAATCCATGCCAACGGATCTAGCACTCTACTCAATGAAATAATTATTTATTTGCATGTGTTGTGTATTATATACAACCATACACAAATCCTTGGCATGTTTTACTGGAAAGCACAATCAATCATAATTTGTAAACTCATTGCAAAACCTCTGTTCAGCAATGTCAGATCAGTCTTGTAAGATTAGTGGTAGCTCAAGCCACCTACAGGAGAAATAGAATTTAGATATCTTCTCATCAGAAATCAGGAAAGTTTTTAGACAAAGTTGCTCTTCCTTGTACTCTTTCAGTCTCTGCAGAAGGTGTTCATTTTATAGCTCAGAAGAGCTTTTAACTCCATTGACCATGAAATCTTGCTGAAATGCAGGCATGAAGGGAAAGGTTCCCATGGAAATCCAGTGCATTTTGCACAGAAAGGCACATTTGAAATTAAAGATTGAGACCTAGCAATTTGTCAAGACCTATAAGGATTTGTTGTTGGTTTGTCTGTTTTTTTGTTTGTTTGTTTTTGTTTTTGTTTGGTTTGGGGAGATTTGCACTTTCGTTTCCTATATGTCACTGCCAGAAACGTGAACTTCATCATATTTGTAATGATGCAGGTTTATTTGGAGAAACTCTCATTTCCAGAATGAACAGATTAAAGATAAACCAAGTATATTGCAGTAATCTGTTCCTGTTCGTATAGAAATTTGGCTGATGTCACCGCAATAATAAAACCTGAAATAAAAAGGAGCGAATTAAAAATTCATAAAGCAGCTGTGCATTTTTAAATTAGACAAGAGGAGTTTTGGAATTCCAGTGAACACCCACTTCCAGTTTTCATGTGGGACCAGATTTTGTTTCGTCCCTGTAAATCCAATGGTGTTAGTGACCCTCCAGCCATCTCTCTTTAAATGATGACAAAATCATACTAAAGATTAATGGGCATGCTTTGTATGCAGAATTAATCTTCTAGGAGTTGACATACTACATGGGGTAATTAAAAGAACAATATTCCCATATAAAGGCTTTTTATGGCAATATGAAGCACCACCCGAAACATGACACCTGAAAAATTGTAGCTGTTTATTATATCTTCATGCAGTGTAACTGGTTAATCTATAGCCTTTAGATTTTCTTAAGTGTATATACAGCACAGAATGGTATGTACATCTTAAGATTAAGCTGACTACAATAGACACAAATCAGTTGTTTTCAAACATGCCCATTGAAAGTTGACACTTTGATTTGGTGTAATCATGAACACTAAGAAATTGGAATAAGCGGCCTAAGATACTGAGACGAGAATACTTTACAGATTGTCCTGAGATGACCTAGTACACAAGTGAAGCCATTATGTTTTATCCTTATAGAGAATATTTACCTCATGGAAACACCTGAAAACAAACAATTTATAAGCTTGATTTTTTTTTTCATTATTTTTTTTTGTCAGCCCTAACTTTCTATACCAAAGTTCTCTTGCATTGTTTTGAAAGTTTCTGACCCCCTTCCCAGTTATTCTTCTACTTTCAGAAGTGCTGTGTTTTAAATAAAGGAATAAAACCCTCATGCACCAAGCAGCTAAGCAATTAAAGTCCCTGTGGATAGAAGCCAATAGCTTTAGTTTTCTTCCTGCAGTTGTAGTTGAGAGTGTTGGAAGGTGTTCGTTTGTGAGAGCTACAGTGCTGAACATTAAGTAACTGTATCTAAAAATACAAGGGGAAGAAGCAAAGGTCATTCAGGCAAATTATAAGTAGTTTATTTTGATTTAAATGAAGGAAGTAATCCCACCATCTGTTACGCAAACATTCCTTTACTGAAGTAAGAGATACAATGACTAAGACAGGCAAAATGATTCCTTTATTATTAGACAGTCATTTATACTTAAAAATAAATAGGAAATAAATAGCAGTGCCACTATATAATGTACTTCTGTCTGCAAAAAAAAAAGAGAGAAATAGTTAGGTGGCAAGAAGTGAATACATTATTACAGAAAGAAATGTTATGAGAGGAAGAAAAGAGAACAAATTAACCAATCTTTTTATCACAGAAAATGGTTACTTCTAAAAACAAACAAACAAACAAAAAACACAGAAACTTATCAAAGTTCTATTGTGACTCCTTTTGCTTCAGCATGTTTTCAACAACACACTATTAATCAATGAAAATCTTCATGCATTTAAAATGAAAGAAATGTTAAAATGTATTCAGAATGGAATGGAAAATGATATGGAAAATATACTAACATCATCCTATAATCAAATGCATCCCACTTGTAGATTTTTTTTTTCTTTTTTTTTGCATAAAGCACGGCAAAAGGAGATGCTCTCCAAAGTTTTACAGAGGACAGAAACTTAGCAGAAAAAATTGGTTTTCGAATAAAACAATATTTAAAGCTTCTCATTGAGCACCATGTTAGACTGAAATTGACGAGTCAGTATTTATTTTCTGTTAATTAGTCTCAAAAATCAATTTCAAGTAGTTATAAGTTCTCAGGTTTACTTCCTGTAAGTGTCAATAAGTTTAGTTTTCTTTTATTGCTAATATCAACAGATATCTCCCACCAAACCCTCCTTAGCAATGTCATCATTTTGCTATATTCTCCCATGCTCAAAACTGTGTTCATGAATTTTATATGTGTGCAGCCTAACATCAATACACATCATGTTACGGAGAGCTAACCCCTCCAACAATGACTTTCTTCTAAATATGCTTATACTTTGTTCTGCTTTGCATATTTATGTCCTATATACACCTTAACCATTTTGCATGCTGCTAGAAACACCTTAATCTTACTGGCTATACAAATTAGTGACTTCAAATTACAGCAAACTGAAGCGGGGGCTGATCGCAAAATTATGTTTTCATATTATTAGCACAACTTGACTTTGCAGATGACTCATTAAAATTCCAGGTATCAAAATATGTCTGTTACCCAGCTTATATATGCTAACCAAAATTTTCTTATCTTATGCTCTGTTCTCCTAATCCACTCTATCTTCTTTTGAATAAAATTAATTTACTTATGCCAAACTACCTGTCACACTGAAATTTTTCCCTATGTGCTTTGTTGCAAGGCAAACATCTCAATACTTTCAGTAGAAGTATGGGCGATACAATCTACGTATAACCTTAGATGGCATGCCTTTAGTCATAACCTGTAGTTCTGTGAGTCTGGAATAATTTTCCTGGCATGATTCAAAATTGCCTATTTTGGTAGGCAATTTTGGTGCTTTCTGTACTTCAGCTGACAGATAGAATTATGTGTGAGATGCACCTCTGATCTGCTCCAGTATCACCAGTCTCATGTTCCTACATGATAGCCAACATTACTGGAGGACTCAGCTGTGTACACATCTGGTAAACAGAAAGAATTAATTGTAGGTAACTGTACTGCTTCTTGGATTCCTGGAATATTTACAAGCAGCACAGAAGTCCCTTTCCATTTTGAGGGTGATTTTATTTCTCTTAATAGTTGTTCAGAGGTTTGCCAAAAATAAATAAAATAAATAAGCCTTCTTTTTATTTTTTCTTTCTTTTTTTCTTTTTCTTTTTCTTTTTCTTTTTCTTTTTCTTTTTCTTTTTCTTTTTCTTTTTCTTTTTCTTTTTCTTTTTCTTTTTTTTTCCAGGATTCAGAATGATTGCCCTTGGATTTGCTTTATTGCAATAAACACTTTCAGTGAAGGACAAATCATTTTTGTTGAAAGCCATTTTCCATTTTGCAGATTTTTTTTTGTCAGCTCCAGATGAAAATGCACAGAAATGCTCCCTCAGCCCCTGGCTCTTTAGCATATTAGCCATTAAAACATCACAGCATGCTATGTTATGAACATAGTGAAAAAACATTGCTTTGACCAAATGCAAAGTCCTGGTTTCAAAAGCCTATAACTCAAGCAAATCGAAACAATTTTTCACTCAATTTCAGCTTTTAACATCTCTCTATTACAGTTATACAGATGTTCAAAATAACACCAGTGTGTTTTTTTATGATGAGAAATATCTGTCTATTTTCCCACGCTCACACACTGAAATGAATTTCTGATCAAACATTTTAAAAATTCTTTTTGGGTAGGAACCAAGCAAGGAATACTCCAGCCAAAATCTGTTTTTTTCCAAGTTTGAGAATATCTGAATAAAAAGGGAAATCATTATGCTACCTCAACCAAGGCCTTAGCTGGCAGTATAATCAAATAACAGTCTAGAATAATACAGTGAGATTGCCTAAGGTTATGTGCTTACTAGAAAAAGAAGGTAAATGTGTGGCTTTCTCAAAGTATAATTGTAATCCAAGGTTAAAAGTCACTAAATTCCTTGTCGGGAGGGTCACCCATGTTGTAGGCTCCTGCACAAAATATCCCCAAAGTCGTAGTACCTGCCTACTTATCTGCAGACATTGAATTAAAATGCATAAAACCACAAAATTTCTACTTCAGTTCTTGTGAAAACCCTAACAAGGCAAAATTAATTTGATGCCTACCCAGTAGCATTTTATTTTCAAATACATATTTCTAAGAGTCAAAGAGAAGATGAATGTTGGGAAAGGATGGCTGAGGAATGGTACTAACTGCAGTGGTGCTAAGCTTCCTTGAATTAGGAGCTTTTATGCCAGTATTTTCTTTACATCACATTCATAAATCACCTGAAATAGTCTGCATCAAAGTCCAACAATTTCAAGAAAGAAACCAAATTAAAAATTTCCACATGAATTTCCATCCAGAAAGCACAAAAATATTTATTGACAGACGTACACAGTAGTGTTGCTGACATACAGCAACACTATCTTCAGTGCTGCATATCTTTAGTGGACCCACACTTATTCTGAAAAGCTGTGAACTTTGTGCTGAAGTAGGTTTGATGTTCAAGATTGTAACAAAACAGACTCCAGAACACAAACAAACAACAGTAACAACAAAACCCTAGTAGATGAGGTTTGTATGCTTTCAGATTATGATATTTTGAGCTATTCTAGTCCCCCAGTCATGCTACGCTGCCAGGTAGCACTCAGAGACTATATCGTGCCTGAATGGTGACTAATGGAATATTTCTGCTCCAAATTCAGACTAGGTTTAGGTTGGTATGTTGTGAGCTTGCTGAATTTAGCTTCGTGTGGCGTCAGAACCTATGACTGGTTTTACCAGCATTACTTTGAGTCTTCCCTACTCACTGTGAATATTCCCATAGAGAAGAACTTTGTTTGGAATCAGTTAAGGCTGAGTAAGTATGACATCCCTTCAGAGAAAACTCTTGAAAGCAAGAAAATGTCAGATTACGGAACTCCTCTTAAAGGCACCTCAGTGCCCACACAACACATTTCCACTGACATGAGTAGACTTCACACCTCCCCGCAGAACTTCCTTTTGCCTCCCATATATAAGGGATCCCACCCAGCTCATTAATTTCACACTATAGAACCCCACACACTATAAGCCCAGCTCAACACTGATTATTTCATAAAGTTAGTAAGGTCATGATGATGTGTATGTGTGAGCTTTTGAAATAAAGAGGAGATGTGGGTGTTTGAATTTTATTTATGCTTCAGGTTTGTAGTTCAGAACTGTGCAACTCTGACAGCAATCTTTTTTTTTTTTTTTTTTTTTTTTTTTTTTTTTTTTTTTTTTTTTTTTTTTTTTTTTTTTTTTTTTTTTTTTTTAGATAGAATAACATGCAGGATCTATTTCTAAATCTGTATTTTGGAGTACCAGCTTGGAATAAATGTTCTGCAGTCGTATAACAGGTGAGGTAGCAGAGTAGTTGGTCCAAAGATTAAATGAGGATAGTAGTAACTGAGAAGAGTTATTGGGTTAAGCATATTAATTTAAATGTGCTGGATAAACACATGGGCAATTTTAAAATATGATAAAGATCCTGTTTGTTTTCTCCTGAGTACTTTTTGAAAATATTTGCTGTATAATGAGAAAAAATGTTAATGTCATTTTCTAAGGAAGTCAATTCATGTGTCTTTCTTACACTACCATGTATTACTACCACCTGTTGTTATTGTTGTCATCTGATATCTGTATATAAAGCAATCCAGAATACATTCTTTATAACAGCACTTGCTTATTTATAGTTTGCCTAGAGGTAGTAGCTCACATTAATGTTGAATGAAAAAGTAAACTTAATGAGAAATAAAGTAAGCAGCAATGAAATTTTAGTCACACAGTCACCTGAACATTGCCATTGCTTAATAAGCAAATTGGTTCTACATACTCAGACTAGCAAAACTATTTAAGATCTTATGGATACAGAGAGGCACCCAGGAAATCTGCAAGTTTACATAATCACTCAGACACTTTTGTGAGCCCCCTTCATTGGAGTGCCTAAATAGCTTTGAAATTCTGGTTTCATCTTTTTTTTTTCTAGATTGAAATAGTACCTTTGTTTGATAAAGGCAAAGGAGAAGTCCTATTTAGGACTCTTTTAAAGAAATTTTTGTGCGTGCTTGCTGTACAACTAACAGATTGGAGAGTAGTTTCTGGGTTACTCTGAAGTGTACCTAATATAAACATATACTGCCATTTTTTAGAGTGCTGGTATTCTGGTCCAACCCCTACCAAATCAGACGTGTCTGAAAAGACAGGACAGTTGCAAAAGCACAATCCGGAAGGCATCTATAGCAGCTTGAGTAATCCTTAGTAGGAGGAAAGGTTGAACTGTAGATACAATGAGATTTTTCATTTTTCCTTTTGTAATTGGAGTGATGTAAATGAGACTCAAAATGGAGACGAGCCTGATTTCACAGCAGCCTTTAAATCCCATGCATTGTTTCAAAGCAAGTTTGGCTGTAGGTGGATTAAGAGAGCATGGCAGCAGAAACATAGGAGGATGGCACAATAAGAGCTAGAGTTAAGGAAAAGGGATAAAAAAAATAAATAGCATAATGAGGGGATATTAAAAATCATAAATGCAGTTTTCCCATTACTGGAAACTGTTGTGATATTTTCCTGTGGGAAAAGATGAGAAAGAGGGTATTTTCATTGTTCATTTTTTCCTTTCAGGAATGTGAGACACATTCCTGTGATCCTCTTGAACACACTTGATCACAATGTAGAGTATTTCATTCTCAGAAAACCATCATCTTTCAGAGCATGATAAAACTAGTTTGAGAAAAAAACAAATGTCTATTCTAGTAACTAAATATTTTAATGCTAATGACACATTTGTCACACTTTTCTTTTTCTTTTTTTTAAATAGTACCTGAACTTGGAACATATAGAGTAGGAAAACCAGAGTTGAAAAGGTGTTTTGAAGACAAATTTCATACAGAAGTTGTTGAGTAGAAATAATAAGTCTTCTGCAAATGCATGTTCAGACATTTTTGTTTTTGAAATTAAGGAACGTGCTGCTCCCTCACAAGAGCGTATGTAACTGGGTAGCAGAAATTCATCTTTAAAGTAGAGTTTTGGTAGTTCCAGGACATGATTGGCTCTAAATGAATACAGCGTACAAAATGGAGAGAGATTTTCTGGTAGAAACGTCTCCAAAACTTTAGGCAGGCTAATGTGTTATGCAAAGGTATCATGTATCATGAACAAGGACCAGGGTAAAAGGAGGTCCTTTCCCTCTGCTTGCTTTGTGGGAGCACAGACCAGTGGTTTCACTGCAAATATGAACCTTTTGACTTTGCTGCTGCACTGGAGCTCTGGGACTTGTAGTATGGTCATCGAAGTGTTTCCTCTACAGCACAAGTTGCAGTAAGCAGTGTTTGGGGTTATGCACATTACTGCTTTCATTTCCAGGCTTAAAAATATTCTTATAAAGTGGGTTCCTCCTATCCGCAATTTCCTTCAACTCACTTTGTAATCAATGGAGAGAAAATAGCTTTTCCAGGGCATGATTTGGATCATTCTACGGCTGATATCCCAGCTAGTCATGCACTACAAGAGCTTGCTTCCTTTCACTGAATCTAAAGTGAGACAAGATGACTAACTCATATTTATCCATTTTTCAGACATCTAAATAACATTAATCATATTCATAGTGATCATGACGAGGACCTCACTGTGGCAGATACTTCACAGTCACATAGATCTGGGTAAGATCTCTTTTGGGGTACTTTTTAGATGATTATGAGAACTACATCAGCCAAAAACATATCTTGTGACCTCAAAGTCTGTGGTGGCTTTACCCAGCTAAACAGCCGACCTCNCGTGGGGTCCCTCCCACGGGATGCCGTCCTTCCCGAACGGGTCCTGCGTGGGCTTCCCACAGGCTGCAGCTCTTCAAGAGCTGCTCCAATATGGGTCCGTACCACGGGGTCCATCCTTCAGGAGCAAACTGCTCCAGCACCGGTCCCCCAGCAGTAGCAGCTCCCACCGGATCACCTGCTCCACCATGGGCTCCTCCACGGACTGCAGCATGGAGATCTGCTCCATGTGGTACCCCATGGGCTGCAGGGGGACAGCCTGCTCCACCATGGGCCTCACCACGGGCTGCAGGGGAACTTCTGCTCCGGCGCCTGGAGCACCTCCTGCCCTCCTTCTTCACTGACCCTGGTGTCTGCAGGGCTGTTCCTCACTCCTCTCCCTCCCAGCTGCTGTTGTGCAGCAGTTTTTTCCCCTTTCTTAAATCTGCTCTCCCAGAGGTGCAAACAACATCGCTCACTGGCACAGGTCTGGCCAGTGGCAGGTCGCTTTTGGAGCCGGCTGGAGCTGGCTCTTATCTGACAAGGGGCAGCTTCTGAAACCTTCTCACAGAAGCCACCCCTGTGGCCCCCCTGCCACCAAAACTTTACCACATAAACACAATACAAGTCTATACTCAGAAAACTCACTTTCAGTCAGTTCTCCTCTCTTAAGAGCTGGAGCCATGCTCTGTTTGTTCTCTCCTCTTGGGCTTAATACTGATCTATCAAGTTTTCTTTCCCTCTTTTCCTCCTCTTCTGTCCTGCAGCATTCACTTCTTACATGATCTTTGCAAGCTACACAGGCACTACAGACACTTCTGCATAAAGTTTCTGGCCATGCTATTTCTCTGCTCCAATAACATAACACTGATCATTTAGAAAGTAGCAAACCACCACATGCATACTCTTGCTAACTGGTGTCGTTGGAAGGTAATCATTCTGTGAAAAGTACTTTTTGGTAAGAAGCAATTAATGTCCAAAAATGAGGAACATACCCAAAGCAGATCAGGACCAGAAGCAGGATAGCCATGTGCATATCTCTGTATCATGAGGCCAAGGAGTTAGAATCATAGAATATCCTGAGCTGGAAGGGACCCACAAGGATCATCAAGTACAACTCCTGGCTCCACATTTTGGGACCACCCAAAAATCAGACCCTATGTCTGAGAGTGTTTTCCAAATGCTTCTTGAACTCTGGCAGGCTCGGTGCCGTGACCACTTCCCTGGGGAGCCTGTTCCAGTGCCCAACCACCCTCTCAGTGAAGAACATTTTCCTAACTTCCAGCCTGATCCTCCCCTGTCACAGCTCCATGCCGTTCCCTCGGGTCCTGTCACTGTCACCAGAGAGAAGAGATCAGCGCCTGCCCCTCCATTCCCCTCATGAGGAAGCTGTAGGCCATGATGAGGTCTCCCCTCAGTCTCCTCTTCTCTAGGCTGAACTTACCAAGTGACTTCAGTAGCTTTTCATATATCTTGCCCTCCAGACCCTTCACCATCTTCGTAGCGCTCCTTTGGACACTCTCCAGCAGTTTCTTGTCCTTCTTATATTGTGGTACCCAAACCTGCACACGGCACTCGAGGTGAGGCTCCACCAGTGCAGAGTAGAGCAGGACAATCACTTCCCTTGACTGGCTAGCAATGCCATACCTGATGCACTCCAGGATCCAGTTGGCCTTTTTGGCTGCTAGGGCACACTAGTGACTCATGTTCAACTTGCCATTGACCAAATCCCCCGGATCCCTTTCCATGGGGCTGCCCTCCAGCTTCTCGTGCCCCAGTCTGTATGTACAGCCAGGGTTGCCCTGCCTCAGGTTCAGAATCCAGCACTTGCTCTTGTTAAACTTCACATTATAGGAGATTGCCCAGCCCTCTAATTTGTCAGGATCTCTCTGCAAGGCCTCTCTACCCTGGAGGGAGTCAATGGCTTCTCCCAGTTTAGTGTCATCTGCAGACTTAGTATACCTTCAACTCCTGCATCCAAGTCATTTATGAAAACACTGAAGAGAACTGGCCCTAAAATGGAGCCCTGGGGAACCCCACTTCTGACTGGCTGCCAACCTGATGGCAGCCCCATTTACTATAACCCTTTGAGCCTGACCTGTCAGCCAACTGTTCCTCCATTGTGTTATGTTTTTGTCTAGCTGTATGCTGGACATTTTGTCCAGAAGGATACTGTAAGAAACAGTATCAAAAGCTTTGCTGAAATGCAAAATATTACATCAACTGGCTTCCCCTGGTCACAGAGGTGGGTAACCTTGTCATAAAAGGAAATTAAGTTCATTAAACAGGACTTTCCCCTCGTGAACCTGAATTAGTTGTGACCAATGATTGCACTGTCTTTCAGGTGTTTTTCAATAACTCCCAGAATAATCTCTGTAATTTTACCAGGCACTGAAGTGAGACTGACAGGCCTGTCATTACCAGGGTCTTCTTTCTTACCCTTCTTGAAAATTAGAACAATGTTTGCCAGCATCCAGTCGACTGGGTCCTCTCCAGATTCCCAAGACCATTGAAAAATAATTGAGAGAGGTCTCACAATGACATCAGCCAGCTCTTTCAGTACACTGGGATGAATCCCATTGGGCCCCATAGACTTATATGCATCCAGCTGGAGCAGCTGGAGTTTCGACATCACACAAGCTGGACAGGACCTCCAGAGGCTATCTAGTCCCACCTCCTGCTCAAACCAGGGACAATTAGAGCAGATTGCTCAGGCCTTATCTGGTTGAGCTTTGAGTGTCTGCAAAGATGGAGAGTCAACAAAGTCTCTGGGAAACATGTTCCTGTTTGACCACCCTCATGGTAATAATTCTTTTCCTTTTATTGAGGCAGAACTTCCCTTGTTCCAGCTTGGCTCCATTGCTTCTTGTCCTTCTACTGTGCACCTCCAAGTAGAGTCAACTTCTAGTTTTGGACAGTAGAAAGTTCTCCCCTGAGCCTTCTCTTCTTAAGGCTGAACAAGCCTGCTTCTCTCAGCCTCTCCTTGTATACCATGTGCTCCAGCTCCCTAATCATCCTGGCAGGCCTCTCTGCTGGATTGCCCTGTTATGTTGATGTACTTGTTAGCTTGGACAGGCTTGTTAGCTTGGGCATGGAACTGTGTGGATAACCCAGTCTCAGACAGATACATCCCAATAGCAGTGTGTTACTGGAAAAAAGTCCTCATCTGAGACTGGCTCAGAGGTCTCTCCCCTGAAGGTTACTTTCTTACCTCTCCTATAGTCTCAGCCAGAGATGAATCCACATCCTCGGTGGTCACAAATTTGAATTGATCTCCTTTCCTCTGCTCAGACTGTTTAAATTTCTGGTTTTGTTTCAAGAAATCAAACTCTGATCAGTTCCATGAACTGAACAGTATGCAGGCCTCACAAGAGAAGATGTGCAGTCTGACACTAAATCAGGACCGAGCTCTGTCTCAGAAACTCAAGGAAAATAACGTGTTGCTGCTGTCCTAGTCAGTGCCACAGAGAGGTACTCTGAAGCAATGTTCCCAGACATGTGAGACACAGTCTCAGGCATGGTTTATGAAAATCGGAGGTAATTATGAATAAGAAATTCTAAATTAAGGCAGAACTTTTATTTAAAAATGGGCAATATTTTTGTTTTGAAAACCTCCATGCCTTAATCACAATAAACCTCTACAGATATTATTTAAAAAAATTACTCAACATAGCAAACCAAATATTGCTTGCAGAGCGCTGGAAGAAATTTTCCTTAAAGAAGCCTTGAATGAACGAAGAATGAGATCTGTTTAGCATTTACCATTCTACTATCCAATTTTTCCACATCAGTCTCTGCATATGAAATGTAATCCTCAGATTTATCCCTTTGCCAACCTCCAGCTGGTTCCTTCTCAGTCTACTTCCATTAGCCTCAGTCTAGGGATGTGTAAGCTTCATGTCTGTAAGAAAAAAAAAGAAGTGAAAGTGGCTTTCTATTTTTTTTTTCATATAAAGCACCTGCAGTAGTTGATAAAACCACCACCTTGACCCACTTCTGCATCCCGGGATATCCATGTGAAACAGACTTTTGTCACTACAAGGTAAATACACAGTTTGGTCTTCTAATTGTATTTTATATGCTGCAGGAAGTGCTCTCTTAAAAAAAAAAAATCAAATATTAAACAAGCAAACAAAAAAAAGCAAGTTAAAAATGTGCAAAGTTCTGTAATGTCAGATTTCCATTCTTTTCACCATTAAAAAGTCTCCATTCTGGGATACATGATACATGTGTGATTATGCTTTGCTATCAAATTTTCCTTGATATTCAACTGTCTGGTCTCACCCTTGTATTTAAAGTGGCTCTTGCCTTTCAGATGTCTTGATCAGAAAATTGTGTACTTTAGTGACCTAAGACCCCAAATAATCAGTTCAGCCCTCTGTGAACATCTCATTGTATGCTAGCCACTGAGTCTCTGCTGGCAATGTATGGCTGTGCTATAGGCACGGGCAGCATCGACAGGTCTTACTTTCACACTTTATTCTGCCTCAAATGCTCTAGGCACATCACTGTAACTAAAGTGTGTGTTCCTTCCTTTGGGGGCAGCAGCATGTCCCCCTTCAGCAGGAGATGCTGTAAGGCATTCCCTGTTGCTTGAAGTATGTTCAAGCAGTGCGGCTCTGTAAGCAAATGCTTCCACTGCAACCCAAGTGTTTGTTTGCTTTTTGCTTCCTGAAATCTTCATGCATCAGTTCAGTCTGAAATCTTAAAACAGATTAATATTTAAAGATATTAAACTTTAAAGTTAGAGGTCATAAGTAGCTATACTTTAGAGAAGAAATTCTTCTTGAGGAATCGTTATGAGTACACTGCTTCTTTTCAGTGATTAGCCACAGAAAACAGTTTGTACACAGTAAGGTTTTCTGATCTGAAAAAGGCGAGTCTGTTTAGGCATCTGCACAGAGTCTGTGGAGGGTCCTTCACTCACAATTGCCACTCAGCAGCATCCAGAGCACAACCAATCTACACTGGCAGCACTGTACATGGTGTCAACAGCAGTAAGCGGTAACATTTTTATGAGCAGAACTGAAAACAACCTCCACAATTGAAGCTGTAGAGGAACGTAGAAAATGGGCTTGGAAATGGCATGCAATAAAGTCGCTCAAGAGCAAAGCAGTGAAGTGATGTGTGCTTGACGCTATTCTTGGCAGTTTCCAGAATCGTGTGATAACAATTTTTGCCATTTATGTGAGGTGAGGCTTGAAGTTACTTCTCTGTTTCCAGTGGAGTCACCTCTGCTGTGGGGAAAACAATTATTCTTGAACATACTCTTGAACTGTAGGAATAATACCAACGAACAATATAAATATGCATTTATTTTATTGTTTGATATTACATCTTACTCTCCCAAAATGACATTAAAATGCATTTTTAAAGAGGCCTGTGGATTTCTGGATACCGTGACACATCCATCAAGGTTTTTCTACTAATCATACCTCTCAGATGATGTATTCTGATCACTGTACAGCTCCATCAGTTTTCTGTGTATTAACATGTATTTCTTCCCCAACATGTACATACTGCACTATTTATAATAACAACATTTAAAGGTTACATCAGTGGTTAGATTTTGCTGGTCTATCTTGTTTGTAGTGTGAATAATGTTATGAATAACATATAATGCTGGTACATTTATGTCCATATAATTTTATGTGTATATATCTATTATTGGTCAGTTTATTTATGTACACAGACATAGTGTCCAAAACAGAGACCATATAAAGGAGGTGCCAATACTGTAGGGCCTTTTCAAACATATACAATCCTTCCTCAGAAAGGGAGGCCATGCTCTAAACCAAAGACCTTAAAACCTGAAATACATGTTGTTGGAATTGGAAAGAATTGGAAACAACAGTAGTGAAAAAGGACAGACAACACGTTCTGTGTATTTTTTTTCTGAGATCTGCTTTCCTGGAGAAACAGACTCCTTCTGTGTTTAGCTCCGACATGGAGGAAGCACACTTCCAGCTCTTCCTAGCACTATCCATAGAGCATGGTGGAGCAGATGGCTTTTCCAGGCTGGAAGCCAGGGGCCCTTCCTGGAACACTCTTGGCCAAGCCACACTGCTCCCAGCACCTACACAGCTGCCAAAGGTGTGCAAATGATGGAGATTTCTGTACCAGTCTTAAGCCTGTAGCAGAAAAGATAACAGAGCAGACAGAAACCTTACTTAATCTGGATTGGATTCAGCCATTGGTCACTACTTGGATCATCCTCTAATAGCAACTTTTTGAAAATATAGGCACTTTGATTAAGTATTTTTATTACCAGACTTGATCTGATCTTTATAAGACTATGGAAATGTTAGTGCAGGCAATAATAACTAAGGGAATTAATGTTGATGTCTGGTATTAGTTCTTCTCCTGAGAAAGTTATGTGCAACATCCATGCTATTATTGACATAGTTTTTTAAAGTTTGTCAAACATGGTGAGTCAAGCCTGTTTGTTCACTCCAGGTACAACTGGGACTGTTTTTAAGGAGTGCCTGTTTAAATACATATACCACACCCTCCATATCAAGAGCAAGCCCTTACTTGGTTGGCTGGTTAATTCTTCTAGTGTTTTAATAACAAAGCTACTTATTCCAAAGAACTTCAGGTTTTCTAGATTGCTCAGAACCACATATAGGTGTCATATTACCTACAATATATGCTGGACTATTCTATCACCGCATATGCACACATTAACATCAATTCAATCATCTCTTTGTGAGATGTTTCATTTTCAGTGTTTTCAGCTTCGAAATTCCCACCTAGATAGAAACTACTAGCACAGCTGCTGAGACTTCTGCCCAAATTTGTGTGTGAGAAATGGACAGAGTCATTCTTACCACAGAAGTACTCTGGAGAATGCCAAGGTTAATTTTTGAGATGAATAATATCGTATAAGAACTATTCCATCTCAACATACTACCTGTGTTGTTTTCTATATATGTTCATTATAGGTTCTTCTGTATATATTCTTTATAACTTTAAACGCTAGAGGAGGTGAAAGTAATTACTGGCTTAGAGTGTTGCTAGAGAGATATAGAGATGTCAGGGAAGTTGTACCTTGTAGCATTTGTGTATCTGGTGTGTTGTGTGTACCGTGCTCACACACACAGATATGAGCAAGCACACAAGTGATCTGTCTGCCCCCTTAACTGCAACGTAGCAGCGATGTCTTTCCCCCTTCCACAAATTCATAGTTTTATCATGGGTCTTATAGTATCTGGTCTTACCTGGAATTACAAGATAAAATGCATCTCTTTTTATTTTAATAAATGAAAGCATACCTAGCCCTTGCATTAAAAAAAAATAATAAAAAAAAAGACAAAAAAAACCTCTCAAAGTATGACAAAAGCATACCTCAAGGTTCAAAACATAGACAGTGAGTACAAAGAATCAAATTTATCTTCATCCATTCATAAGAAGGTGCTTTATCTTCTAGACAAGGAAAGCTGTTATGTTAGAACTCTGTTAAGATACTAAAACACATGCTTAACATTAACATGAGCATAGCCCCTTGAGTGCTTAAACGTCGGCCCATGATCTTATATTTCGCTAAAATAATGGTAGTATATTAATTTTATAAATGGACACTTACTTTCAAAACAAGATGTTTTCAATGAAGAAAATAATTATTATAGTATTCCACTTTGCTACTCACTTAAAAGATAATATTCTGATTCAGGGGGGCTAGTATTTGTTTTTTTAAAAAAGATGAAGTAACTAACACATTGAACAGCTGTTTCTGACAACAGAGAAGCCACTTAGGCAATTCATATTTTCAGTGTTGTTTGCATATGGGAACAATACTCCAGAGCGCAGTATGTGAGCTAGGGAAAGTAAACACACACCCAATTTGTAAACTTTTAATATGCTTGTTTTACCATAAAAATAGACTTGTAATTACTTCCCAGGAGTCTTGGTACAATAAGATGAAGTCTAATTTCATACAATTAAGAGGAACAGAAGATTGTTGCTTTAGCTGAGACTTAGACAAACATGCCAGGACCAATAACGTGAACGGGAGCGTTCCTACATGTTTAAATGCCTTTACATAAGAGAAAATGACGTGAAATTGAGCATAAAGATTCACAACCCTGTGCAAGATATAGCACTATATGACTAGGTGAGGGTGTTTTCTTTTCCTATCTTAAGTCTCTGACATTGCCATGTAAACATAAGCACACACTTGAGCAACTAAGCAAGATAGGACAATAGTGTGAGGTTTTATGCTTATTAAATGGGTGATTTACTGATAATTCAACTGTTCTGAAAGGGAAAATGAAAGAAGGAAATCCTAAAAGGTGATGAAGATCTAGATCCACAAAAGCATTATGATTAAAATGCACCTTGATTTCAGTCTTACTACATCTAGACTAAAGATTCAATGCTGTAAAGATTTATTCATATGAGTAATGAATTATAATCATCCCCACATGACTAATACTATAAATAAAATACCAGATAAAGTAGGCTTGCAAAATTAAATCCAAATAACAACATACTATGGTGAGGCTCTGCACACATAAAATATGTTTAAATGTTTAAAGCCTTTGTAACAACTCAAAAAAGGAGGGAAAACCAGAAGGGAAACCACAGCCTCCATGAGCATATTTGGTGTAGGACAATCAAGTGTCTATGTGCAAAATCTTGCAGGTTTTTCTGCCAAAGTCATTAAAGACAGTTATAGTTTTGGATTTTTTTTCTTGCATGTTTAATTTAGGTGATTAGCACAGATGTTGCAGAGCTAAGTTGTCTTTTTGGCAGTAAGACATGGTCTCATTACATTCTTTTCCCTCTCGTCAACAACTTTGGAGACTCTCATGCAATTTTGAGCAATCTGAAGAAAATCTTAAAGAAAAGCTTAAAGACTTATTTTGTGGTATTTGTTATCAGCTCCTAGAAGATGGTACATACCTAAGGTTAGTTCAGCTCTTTATGTGCCCTTTCTATGCGTGGATATGTTCCGAAAAGTAATAGCATATTCCTACTCCAAAAGAAGTCTGATTCCTATTCCTGCAATGTCCAATACAAAATCTCTGAAGAGCCTTTATTTTTGCACAAAATGCCATGCAAACTTTCTCTATAACTGAATTGATTTCAGTTTCTCTTTCCTAAGCCATTAAATTATTATCAGTGCTACAGTATGTGCCTCTCTTCCTAATGCTTTCCTTTTTATAAAGCTTTTGGTGTATATTGCTGTTCCCTAATATGCCTTTCAAATTAATAACATGGATATAAGCTTTAGAACTAATAAATCTTGTTTGTCACTTTACCTCATCTGGCAATGGACTTTGACCGTGACAGAGAGGGACAAGGGTTTCTCAAATGAGACCATGGCATTCTTTATAACAAGGTCTCTAGCTCTATCATGCCTATCTAGTTGGTGGTGTTCTTTTTCAAAAGGGATGGTGGTTGTTTTTTTTTTCTTGCTTGTTATTTGGTTGGCGAGAAGAGAATGTCTTGTACTAGTTTAATCAAGGAAGATTATTATATAACATCTGTCAGATTGACTTGTACCATATGGGCCCTGGGCCATCTCCTGTAACAGAACTTACAGAGACATCTCAAAATGTCTGTGAAAATAGAACATATTTTTAGAATTGCAGAATATCCTCCTACACTGCCAAATGAACCTGTCAAAAGCGCATCTTGATTTGTTCAGCTCCTACGATTCATGCTTGTTTGCAGTAATGATATTTATTGACCAAAGGTGGGTGGAAGAGGTTCTTGGTATCTGGTTTTGCAGATGTGAAATTAACAGTACAGAAGACTTTTTTTCAAAGTTTTCTAAAAGTTCTGAAGCAATCTTTTTTTTTCTTTTACATGAGAGGAGGAAAGATAAAAAATGCCAAATAGTGAGAATAAAAGAGGAGAACAAAAAGTAACAAAATAAATGAAAAGACTAACATGGTCTAGTATTTGTAGTTATAATACAACTGTAAAGATAATATGTAGCTGACCTTATTTGTGTGCCAAATCTCTTGATTTTCAGTCACAGGAAGCAGTAAAATTTTGAAATCATAATGCTCAGTTTGGGGGTGGCAAAATGGCATCTCCTGAGCTGCATGGGGCTACTGGAGCTGGTGTGAGGAGAACGGGGGAAACAGGCAGTAGGAGTGCAGCTTTTCTGGCTAGAGTGAGAGAGCTCGAAGGGGGCCAGGGGAACTGGAAGGAGAGCCTTTGAGAAATGTGGGAAAGCATCCAGTGTCTCAGCATGCATCTTTTTGTCTCTATGCACTTTATTTACTTTGCTAGCTGTCTTTTAAAACATAGCACACTCCTAGCCTGCTTACAGTGGTAAAAAAAAGAATCTGCTGTTGCTAAAGACGCAGGTATTCCACCTAGTCCATAACAGGAAAGTTATCCAGCAGTTGACTGCTAAAGTCGTAACTGGTGGGATATGGATTTCTAGAGAGTGATGTCTAACAAATGAAGCATAATTAAGACTGACCACAAACAAGGTTAAAAATAAACATAAAGAAAAGTTCCAGAAATGGTGCTAAAAGCATCTGTTGTCTAGAGACTGACAGTAATGTGGGTCCTTTTTATTAAGAGAGGTGTCGATGGAAGATCGCACTGTCTAGATGTGTGCACTTGCATCTTTCTACTGAGAGCATTAATCTGACCTGGGAGAGTGACTCAAGTCTTGTAAAGGAAGCTATACCGGAGGAGGGCTACTAAGATGATTAGAGGACAGGAGCACCTGTCCTATGAGGACAGGCTGAAAGAGCTGGGCCTGTTTAGCCTGGAAAAGAGAAGACTGAGGGGAGATCTCATTAATGTATATAAACATCTGAGGGGAGGGTGTCGAGAGGATGGAGCCGGTCTCTTCTCAGTCGTGCCCAGCGACAGGACAAGAGGCAATGGGCACAAACTGAAACACAGGAGGTTCCGGCTCAACACGAGGGGGCACTTTACTGTGAGGGTGACAGAGCACTGGAACAGGTAGCCCAGAGAGGTTGTGGAGTCTCCTTCTCTGGAGATATTCAAAGCCCGCCTGGATGCCATCCTGCGCAACGTGCTCTGGGTGATCCTGCTCGGCACGGGGGTTGGACTAGATGATCTTCAGAGGTCCCTTCCAACCCTGCCCATTCTGTGATTCTGTGATTCTGTGACCCACACAATCTGTCTTGCGCTGATGAAAACAACTGTTCCTGCAGTTACCAGACTATTATCAGCTATCTATCAACTCTGGAAATCTACATACATCTAGGACTTGATTTTTAAAGAGAGTAAGACCAGGCTCATAGATTGTTATCAGCATCATGCAAGTACTAGCATCAAAAGCCACAGCTCAGTCAATACTTTTCCTCCTAGGTAAGAGCTGCAGTGCACGAGGAGAGGAGCACATAGCTGTCCGAACTCCTGTCAAACGAGCTGGTATGACAATATGGTGTAGCACATGTGCCAGCATGCTAGTTTAGCCTCAGGAAGCAGTCTGGCTGTGATAGGAAGCCAATGTGCATGAACTAATCAGCTTTACAGCTCAGCAAGCCTAATGAGCCTGGGATGGCACTGTGCTGATATGACTACAGTATGGACCATGCTCCTTTGTGCGCTACAGACATATCCTTTTTCTCCATCTGCTGGCATCTGCTAGCAGCCTAAATGCTGCTTCAGTCTCCCAGTTTGCAAGCTGCTCAGAGCATTAGCTTAAGTTACATCAAATGATGCCAAACAATTTTAAGTTAGAAAGAGAGGCTCAGAGCATTTTTCAGAGCATACCTGATATCTGTGGCATGTTCTATACCCTCCTAGTTTGGCACAAAGCTTCATTTGGCACTGAGGCCTGACAGTACCAACATGACAGCACTCTGTGCCATATAGCTCTGAGTAAGACTATGGGCAAATGCCATTAATAAGCAGATGTGCCAACACTTGCCCCAAGAATGCATGTCTTGCCATGTAGATGCTGAAAGAGCGGGATAAAACTATAATCTCAAGAGTTGAAACTGGGAGGTGTTTAGGGTTATGGTGTGTACTGCCTCTCTACTCACTGTTCCTCTTTTCGTAACTGCCCGAGTAATCCAGTCTGCTCAAGGCAAAGTCAGCTTCAGGGACTAGAAATACTTTCATCATCTTTCATCAGTTCTCACCAAGGAACCAGTAACTAGCAGTTGAGCAATCTCTTAAATTGCCTCCTGATGCAATAGGCAATGTTTGTTTCAGAGCCTTGCCCTCAAAGGCTTGCCTTAAATCACTGGTACTTTGCACTGAAATGCAGTGGAGAAATATTCACAATTCAGGCAGCAATCTCACCTGGGAGACCACAAGAAACACCTGGAGGGTGGTCCCTGCACCTTCCAGGAGAGGTCTTTCCCTGTCCGCCAGACTGTGTGCTGTGCTGCCTTCCACTCTAGCGTGAGCGCTGCTTGTCTCACTTCACACAGCAACAGACCAGAGGTGCAACGTGATGAAGTAGTTGCAGTAAGGAAGCAATTCCAGCTAAGACTTTTTGCAGCTAAGGCCACCATTTGTTTGAGAATACACTGGGCAGGAGCAACAGACAAAGACCACAGGCACAGTTAAGTGTAGCTAAGAGTTAGTTTAGGATGCTACTGCATCAAAGCTGTTACTGTCTGAAAGCACAGGTTAGCTTAGTGTACGCTAAACACATATTTGGTCCCGAATAACCCTGGCATGGCTTCTATATAACTGGGTAGTTAAGCTGATAGTATTTTAAGATCCGTCTGGAAGAGGTCTGGATGCAGCTGCCAGTGGGTGGAAAGACAGCGTGGCACACACCAAAAGGCAGCTGAGAGGCACAGCTAGCCCAGTGCACCTCTGTAGATCACAAGTAAGGCAAGAGGAACTCAGCCACTGGTCACAGGCTACTAAGGGCTCAGATACACCATCCAAATTTACTACCATGTGCCAAATTACTCTGCTGTAGCTGTTTCTGCATTTGCTCCTTGTGTGTGTTACTGTATGTTTAAAATTCACTTCAACTTCATTCTTTGAGGCTTAGGTCAAGGGACTTTACCACTGTTTGTCACTGCTCTGACTTCAATGCATAACACATCCCCTCTGAATCAGTGAGATTTCTGAGTTTCACGTGCCCTAGCTTTTGTAAGATTTACATAACATTTGTAGACTTTTGGATTTGAGATCAGTAGGGAAGAACAGATCAATTCATGTGTAATGCATGTAATGCAACCATGGCTTCCTGCTTGGCACACTAGGCAGTAATCTGTCCTGTGCAACTGCATGGGAGTCTAACCAGTCTGGTACTTGCCAAAATCCATCAGGAATCAGGCAGCTTAGCAGAGAGGTGTTGCCCCACACAGACAAGCAGTCTTCTCAAAATCTCCTAAAAATATGTCCCCGTATTTCCTCCTTCCTCAGAGAACGTTTGTGGTAGTGCAGACAGCCGTTTCTAAGACTCTTTTTTTAAAGGCATCTAAGACATAAAGAACAGTCGTGGAAAACATAACACACTAGGGCATAAATAGTTGCCTGTATGCAAGAGAATGCATGAGCTTCCATTGTAGATAGGCCTGGACATTATCCAGTGCAACAGTAACTGACTGATACTGCTGAAATAAAATGTAATGTCAATATGGAGCGGTCAAAAAGAGGATCTGATGCCAATTTTGCATCTCATTTACCTTCAGAGAAGGAAATGAGATTAGTAGGAGGCCTCTGTGCTCCCAGAAGGCTGATTGTGGATCAGATGCAGATCAGAAGCAGTACCACAATGTTAACATAGAACATGTGCTCAGGGTAGCATATGTTTTTTTTTAGCAGAGATTCCTAGCTTGGGTACAATGCCTCACTAACGTGGCTACATGGTTTCCAGAGAACTTGGAGTACAGGCAAAAAACATTTGAGTGCATCTATAGCTGCCACATAGTCACACAGACAAGAATGCATCTAAATTTACTTTTTAAATTTCCACTGCAGTTATATAAAATTGTGATACATCCGCATTGTTTCATTAGAGACAAAGCCCACATCTGCTTTGAAGATAGCAGGAAGAAAACACTGCTGGCTAGACCAACTCTGAAAACCTGAAAGCGGCTTTTGAAGTCTCTTCTAGCCTTTGAGGTAGCCACATGCATTCCAAAATGCAGGTAATTGTCTGATAGGCAATCACAAGGTCTTGATTAATTCATTTTCACAAGGGAGAAGATTTGAATACAAATATAAATATTGCCAAAGCAGATTGCATAAATGGCAGTCATTTTATGTAACTCTGGATATGTCATAGGCAAGCATTTATAGAAATTCAGCAAGTTTCCTTCATTAAGCAGAGATTAATTCTAGCTGATCTCTAGCTTCAGCTGCTTTGGGTCCAACTGAAAATGAGTCTGCAAAAATGTGTGTTTTCTCATGTCAGTTTGAAAGCTTCTGAACCATTGATCAAACAAATTTGGAAGATTCTTGAAACATTCAGCAAAGGGAAAACAATCACGTGTATTTCTTGAGCATAAATTGGCAAGAGGGAAAGGTCATTCTATCGACAGGCTGCAAACAAAGGGCACTTTTTTCTGGCAACTGCAAACAAAAGTCACCATTCCTTCAGAAGTGTAATATTTGAGAGCTTGAAATGTATTTTCACAGCAGGCAAAAGTCAAGAAGTGGTTCAGCCTGTCCAGTACATGTAAGATGTCCCCGGTGCCTACTGTCCCCACTTTTCCTGCCTCGACATCTCCCACAAGAACAATGCAGCACTTGCTAAGTAAAATTAAGAGTTGGAAAACACCAAATTGGCCAGCTGAATACCTTTAATTTGTTGGCTTCTGCTGCTATGGTAACAAACATCATTAGGTAAGAGTTGGAGTCTACTAATAAAATTGTTAGTGCTGGTGCTCTGAAATGATGGTATTTACGGTTTGGATAAATGGAGTTAATAACATATCTTAGAGCTTTTGTTTTAGGCTAAAGCACTGACAAATGCAGCACTATATCTGTTGGCATTTAGACTATTTTCCTTACAGATATATGTATTAAAAATATATATGTATATGACATCTAAAACTCTGTAAAAGGCAAGGAACTTAGTAGTTATATAGTGAGAACGTTCTTGGTGTCTGTACTTTGTGTATTATAGGCATATAATGCTGGTTGATGGCTTTAGGGCTCTTATTAGGCCATGTTAATGGCCTGTGGTATGACCATACCTGCATTTACTGAGATAACCTCTGCTCTTACATTTCATGGCTTAAAAACAAACAATATTTTCTATGTAGTAGCATTAAAAATCATTATTGGGAAGGATCGGCTTTTGCTGTTTTAACGGTAAATTTTAGCATTCTTTCCAGTAAGTGGAACAACACTCCAGCTTTCAGTTTTTGCAGCAGCCTAATACTAGTATTTATTTGCTTGGTTCAGATTTAGGTTTTGCATTTAGTGTAGTTCTTCTCTACTCTGTACATGACATGAGGCATCACTTCAACTGTGTTCTCTGCTTATAGACAGCCATATCATCACTTTTTGTACAATATACATTTTATTTCTGGGTTTTGTCACAGAACCAACAAGACAATGTTGGCAAAAAAGGCAAACCAGATTCTACATTGCCAATAATCAAACCACTTTTTCCATCTTCCTTGTTGATTGTGTGATTATGACAGTGTAACCAAAGGTAAAACAACTATTTCTAATGTTCTGATGGTGCCAAAAGGATAGCCTATTATCATGATACATGAGCCAGTAAAATTCCAGTCTTGGCTTTCATATCTCAGAAGCAGTATGTTTTGCTGTCAAGTAAGAAAATCTTTTTATCTATAAACATGACAAATTTTAGGAAGAAAATAAAAACAGACAGACAATAAACATAGAATTCTAGTTTTCAGAATAGAATCAACAAACCTGAACACCAGCCTCACAAGTGACATATTTTAAAAATGTCATTTATCACATGAACATCATGAGGCACTGCTTTTGTAAGTTCAGATTATCTGTTTAAGAAGTGCCTCCTCCCAATGTTTAATGCAAGGAAAGGAAGTTTCCTTAAGCAAAGAAGTTTCTTTTTGATATTATTGTCAACTGCACATACTGTGAAGTACAATTTACAGTGCAGAGGCTGCAACAACTACATTGGTCTCTTGGTGTATCTGGAAAAGTATAATATATACGCATAAATTTGCTAGGCTGTTCAGCCTCAAAATTAGCTCATTTCCTTACCAAATGCAAGACCAAATTGAGGAAACTCTAAAGATGAAGTTGTTTCTTCATATTATGAGAAATTTGGCTACAAAATTTACCTGTAGAAATACCTGAGGGGACAACGTAAAGAGGATGGGGCCAAACTCTTCTCAGTGGTGGCCAGCGATAGGACAAGGGGTAATGGGTACAAACTGAAACACAGGAAGTTTCATCTCCATATGAGGAAGAACTTCTTTACTGTGAGGGTGACAGAGCACTGGAACAGGCTGCCCAGAGAGGTCGTGGAGTCTCCTTCTTCGGAGATATTCAAAACCCGCCTGGATATGATCCTGTGCAACGTGCTCTAGGTGACCCTGCTTGAGCAGGGGGTTGGACTAGATGATCTCTGGAGGTCCCTTCCGACTTCAGCCATTCTGTGATTCTGTGAAAATTGGCCCTACCCATAAGATTCCTGATATTCTTTCACTGGGCAGAATATTAAAGATGCAGTCCAACTTAAAGTTAATACATCATTTATCATACCGATTTCTATTAAAAACTTCAGACCTACATCATTATGCACCCTCTCATCATCATTAAGTATGTTCTTCATGGCTGACTAAAGTTAGCAGAGACACACTAATAATCAAGGAGATATTACTGCTGAGGATTGTTAATGCCTCCTTTGATAAGGACAAGCTGCTGACCATGCTCAAGCATGCAATGGCTACACCTTCTTTCCAGCTATCTTTGGATACCAACAGATCCACAAATTATTGTCCTGCCTGGCACCTGTTCTTTTCAGAGAGATATCTGAAATGGTGTTACGTGGCTAAGTATAGCCACATATAGAGACTTCATTTTATTTTATCTTAATCAGACTGTACAGACTAACAGAATATTAAACTTGACAGAAGGTCTCCTCACAGCAAGAACCAGAAGTAATTGTCTGGATTTTTTAGGTCATCTCACCATTGACCACAATGTATTTCTGGCCTATACAGATATATTTCAGGGATTTCATTTTGATAGGCATTTCCAGACTGCTAGACAATTGATTCATTCCTTGAACCCTTTCCAGAAGAACTGAGCGTACTCTGTTTTGACCCTTTTCTTACTTGGTGAGTTATACAAAGAACTCAAGGGAATTCCTACTTTCAGTCATAGTCCAATGCTTTTTCATTAAACACAAGTTCTGAATTTCTCATTCCTTTGCCAGATCCGACAGCAAGGGACAGCTCAGGAGCGAGCTTCCAAGAGTGAGGTTTGGTGGTAGAAAGGCATTTGGAGGAGCCAGTAGAAGTTGTTTCTGTCCTGTTGCTTGACAGCATATTAGCTTTTACCTCCGCACTAAGCTTTATTTGCAGGGCAAGAGAGGAGTTGCTTTCAAGATGCTGATGTTGAGGGTGACTAAAGCCCTGGGAAGCTAGGACAATGCTACCTGCAGGGCAGCCAGAGGGCTGCCCGGCACAACTGCCGATGAATTGTTCAGAGCCAGCTACAGGCTTAAGTCAACATGTGTATCAACCAAGCTTTCTCTCTAATTAGGGAATTTATAGAGTTCCTACCACTCTGGTATTTGAACAATTATACAGTTACTCCTGCTTAATTTCAATGTTGAATTTAGTCACATCCAGTGGCAGGAATTTTTCACTTGAGTGATCATACCATTGGGATGTGCTGCCCTTGAAGGCCTGAATCTCATACCCTTCAGGGCATGATGCCCTAATTTTTCTTATTAGCATTTGATTCACTCTTTTCCTTCTTGTTTTAATTTTTAATCTCCACAATAAAAACATTCACCAAACCTGATACTCATAAAGTACATTTTAAAAACAAATATATATATATATAAATAATGATTGCATTTGCATGCTTGGAAAAAAATGATTCAAGAGTGAATTTCATTGCAATGTTTTGGGCTAAAAGAGCATTGTGATAGAATTAAAACTTGTAAGTGAGAAAACAGTCCAGTATTCACTCTACAAGCTCAACACAGCTGAAAAGCAGACACAGTATTAAAATTAAGTATGTGAATGATCATGTTAAACCTGTAATACAGCAAAGAATCTTTAAAGAACTCTATGTACGTACAGTATTCTTTTAAAAGGCTCTTAGAGTTAGAAGTGCACATCCTCTATAACTCCATTAAACCCTGAAACACTGGAAATGTTCCACAGAAGAAGCAGTTTCTTTGTACCCAGCAAAAACTTCCTATAGATATCCAGGCATATTTGCCACTTGAATTTCAAGTATCTTCCAGGATTCTCGTCCAAATATTAATACATTTAAAAATGTCAGATACTGTGTTTGCCAAATATGTATAAAGTTTAACATGGTTTCTCAAACACATATAAACTATACAGGGAATTTTTCTTATTTATATTACTTATGGAGTGATGAGTCTTCTCAATATCATTTTTCAGAGGTTTGTAAATACTTCCTTTCAGATATGAAGGGAAATTTCAGAATTCAGGAAAGAATTTCAGGAATAGAAAGGCTCCTACACAGAGGTTTAGTCTCTGCTAACAATAAAGAAAATGAAATGGCTATAAATATTCTAAGCAGAATGAAACTCAGTCATAAATATAAAGCTATCACAAAAGAAATAAATGCTGCCTTGGTTGGGAGAACAGCAGTTTACCAACTGTGGCCCATCTAATTCTGTTTCTGACAGTGGACGATACTTGATAGTTACGGAAAGTTAGAAAAACCTCCAAAATGAAGAAATGCAACTGATCTCTTTATAGAGCAAATTCCTTTCTTACTTCAGCTAAATTCTGATTAATTTGGCCATGAATGCCAACACGCAGTATTTTTTAGTCAGCTAATTATCAGAGAAAGTTCTCATTAATTATCGAATATCTTCTTTTAAAATCTTTCAGCTCTTGGCTCACTAATATTTTTGCTCTGACTTCCAGCAACTCATTTTGTGTAGTATAAGAGATAGTCCACATTGTCAGTTTCTAATTTGCCAACATTTAGTTACATATTTGTAGCTTTTTCCTCATATGACCAACTATAAAGTAGACTCAACCCCTTAACCTTCTCTTTTTCACTATTATTTGTACATAAGTGATGCTGCTTTAATTCATCTCTTTCCTGAATGACACAGACCTACTCTGTATTTCCAGTTCTCCTGAATAGGTGAGACTCTCCCCAGCTATTTTCTCTCCTTACCTATTCACTCTCCTTACCCATTTTCAGTTTACAATAGTTTTTAATGACAAAATGAAATCTCAATTCGATATGCCATTAACATCTTTCTATAAATATATTCTATTGACTGTGCACAGTAACAATTTGTTTGCTATTGCCAAGTACAGATTGTCCCTGAGCTTTCTACAGGCATGATGATATTAACTTAAAACCTGAAATTAAATATTCATATTTATATTTCAAAATTTCCCACTTCAAATATATTAGTTTATCAACATTGTATTTTGCTGGTCATATGTTTTTTCTTAGCTTTGTGAAGTCTTCTGACAAGTTCTGTCTCCCAGACATGATTAACTGTCTTTTCCAGATCTTCAATAGATATATAATATATAAATAAATACATTAAGTATTTATTGGAATAGTTTGTTCATATTATTACTGTTTTTAATTTACTGCTTATTTCTGCCTCTTTTTACATTTTTTTCTTTTGCCCAGATCTAGTCAATTTTTTTTTTTAAACGTAATATCTGTTCCAATGAACTTCATTAAAGACTAAATAAGACAAACCAAATCTTTCTTTGTCCATAGATCCTTTGACAATCTATGTTTCACTAAAATATTTATAACAGGCTTTTTTTTTTAATTGGGCTTTTATTAACTGCATTTGTTTTCTCTGTTGAAAGTAAAGTAAGAGCATCTCCACCTTGAGGCTGTTCTGAGCATCCCTGATAACGTCAAGAAAGTAAATAGTCTTAGAGTAATCTCAGACTCTTAAAATAATTCTTATGTGTACAAAGATATTTCAGAAAAGAAATACTGATTTCCTTCTCTTTCAGAACCATCTCCTGGGATGTTTAGACTTCTGTGTATAAGGTATATCAACTCAGATCTACTATTTTCATTTTTTTTTTCTGCATTTTTTATTATGTGGTGGGAAGAGAAAGAATTTCATACCCAATGAGAAAAGTGGTAAAACATACGGTAAAAGACATGGAAAACGTGGTGGTTTTTTTTTGTTTGCTTTTTTGTTTGTTTTTAAGCCTAATCTAGGTACCATGAAAGGACTAGGCCTTTCAGAGAGGTTTACTGAGTTAAATTGATTTCAGAAAGTTTACATATAGGCATGTAGGGCAGCATGTAAGAAAAGAGGAGATCCTACTAAGCAAATAGTTAAAGTTAGGAATGTGAGGATCAGAAGTTAATTTAGATATGTAAGAAGGTACTAGGTCTTACAGAACTTGAAAATGCTGACAAAATGCTTGAGGTTGAGGTAATAAAACATGAAGAGTAAGTAGGAATAAAAAGAAAGAATAATATAATAGAAAAAGTTTGGGTAGAATGAAAACACGTTGCTGTGCTTCATGAAAAAATACTGTGTGAAAAGATGTTTTTAAAGAAGTCAGAGAGATGTCACATTGGTTATTATGGGTTGAGGACCTGAGAAAGTAGCACATACTTGGGGAAAGAAATCTGTTACTGTATTAGGTTCTTGAAGAGCTGCAGCCTGTGGGAAGCCCACGCAGGACCCGTTCGGGAAGGACGGCATCCCGTGGGAGGGACCCCACGCTGGAGCAGGAGCAGGAGTGACCACGAAGGAGCGGCAGAGACGAAATGATATGGGCTGAGCGCAGCCCCCATTCCCCGTTCCCCTGCACTGCTCAGGGGGAGGAGGTAGAAGAGGGTGGGGGGGGGGAAGGTGTTTTCAGTTTCCTTTTAGTTCTCACTGCTCTAGTCTGTTATCAATAGGCAATAAATTATGTTAATGTCCCTTACTCTGAGTCTGTTTTGCCCATGAAGGTAATTGGTGAGTTATCTCCTTGTCCTTATCTCAGTCCACAAGCTTTTCTTCATTCTATTTTCTCCACTTCTCCTTCTGAGGAGGGGGAGTGAAAGCGATATGGTGGAGCTCAGCTACCTACCTGTGTTAAACCACCACAGTGACATTGAGAAGGATGGAGTAAAATTGGAGCTGGTCTTGTTGCGGAGAGGGAATGGGGAAAATTCATATACATTACTTTTACTGCTGGTGTGAGCTGTGCCAGGTATATGAAAAACATAATGTCCTGGGAGGAAGACCAAGGAGTCTGATTCTCTGTGTGTTAACTGAAG
Source organism: Chauna torquata (assembly GCA_013399475.1). NCBI lineage: Eukaryota > Metazoa > Chordata > Aves > Anseriformes > Anhimidae > Chauna > Chauna torquata. The sequence continues at coordinate 258,716 of VXAL01007228.1, read as the reverse complement.
GCAAACAATGGGATACCCAAAACATACTTAAGAGATAGTCCAGGTCTTTGATGAAGGGTGACAGGCTTACAGATCAGCATCAAGAGACAGCAGCTATAACTATACGATAAGGTAGCTCACAGGAAACATGAAGTTCAAAGTTGCTACAGGATGCACAGGAATAAAGTATGAAGGACAACAAGCCCCATGGAGAGGCAAAAAGAATGGACAGCTGGAGAAGAGAGAGAATGGAGACTAGCTGAGAGTGGGTAACATCTAATACTGCTCCTGATGATTACCTGACGTGGTGGTACAGCAGGCAAACATGTTTTAATCTTTTGTTACCCCTGTTACTAGAAAGTTCCCAGATTTTATGCAAATCTACACAGTAAATTCTCTCACTAAAATCTTTTCTGGTTCAAAGGCTTTCATAAAGCTTTAGTACTTTGCCCCTGGATTTCCAAGTATCACATATATCTTTTACACTAGAGCAATAAAAGGATCAGCTGGGGGGGCATGAGTATTGAGTAAAAAAATTCTAAGAGAAAAACGCATAAAAATATGGGAATGGAGGGTTACATGGTCCTTTGCATAGTCCTCACTCATGTAATACTGTAACAATTGAGGTCAGCTGAAGCACTCAAACTCAGAATTCCTTATTCAATCAGACAGGAGCTGAAGGCAGAGACGTCTGCCAAAGGATCTTCAATCTTGGGATGTGTTTCTCTGTTAATTCACTGAAGTCACTGATCTTTCAGGTCACAGTATTTTTTCCTGAACTGCATACTTTGTAATAGAGAGTCCAGCTTGTTCTGACAGAGAGAATGTGGTATCTTAACGCTGTTTATTTCACAAACGCTACAAAATGCACACAATTGCTCCAGAAATTAAATATTATTAGGAAGTGGTAGATTATGCTCTTTTTCGAAACATATGAAAAGCAAAGGAGAATCTTGCTTTTTCTCATTTGTGCTCTTTCTTTAATTTGTTTAATTTTGGTATTTTGCAGCATGAAAATAAATTAACACATTTTACTCCTGTTACATTTTAGAATGTTTTACTTCTACTGTGCATGAGTTTCACTGGCTGAACTATCCTACAGGTTTTGGGTAGCTAGAGCTTTGTGTGGAAAGTTTGTTTAAAAAATACTTCCCATTCTTAAAGTATCTATTCTATTTATGTTCTTAGAAGAAATATTTCTCTCTGCTTTCACCTTTATGAAAGCTTTTTCTTTATTGTTTAAACAAAGTTCTATTTTCCCACTAAATTTAATTTACAGTTTTGATGAAATATGGATTGTCACAAACATTATCATTTTCTGCTTGAAGTGAAAGGCACATTTCTTTGATCACACTTCCTTTCACATAAAAACACAGCAGTGTGTACGTGCAATTAACTCTCCACCTCAAAGAAAACTACAAAAGGGAAACATTACATTGCTCAAATAATTCTCCTTAGAGACTGAAAGAAAACAAGCTGCGCACAACAGATGAGAGTTATAACACTGAATGCAGAACTGGTAGTCACTCAACAGCTATAGTGGTGATAGTGATATAAGAACCTATACAGAACAGAACAGGGAAACATGGTAAGCTTATTTTATTAATCATTTACTCAGATCAGACGTACCATGCTTTCAAAAGATGTGAGGAAGAACTATTGTTTTTCAGTATTACGTGAACAGTTCCATGTACTGGTTTTGGGGGGCAATATTTGTTTATGTCTATATGCTGCATTTGGGAGGAGCTGAGGTTTTGTTATAGTAATAACATGCTTTTTTTTTTTTTTTTCTGGGAAGACTCTTTTTCAAGAGCTCTGTCCACGCTTAAAAGCTCCAAAGTCATAGGTGTTATAAATCCAGCTGTTAGAGATATACTTTACCGAATTTATGCTTAAATAAGGCTATTTCCTTGAAAATAATATTCAATGACCTAAGTTCCTAGATCTAAAAAACTGTGTTTAGTGCATAATCGGTGAGGTAGAAAAAGGTATGTCAAAGGACTTAATGAAAGACAGAGCAGCCTCAAGACTCTTCTAAGTATGTGGTGGCTTCTTGTATGCAGTGGCTCTAAGGGATTTCTGAAACACAGTGTGTCTATGAGTGCCTTCAAATCTGATTGGAGTAACCAGGAAAAAGTCTGTAGATATGCATATAGCCTCTAATATATGGAGAATTCCTAAATATCTGCTTAGGAATTGAGGAACATGGAAGTGGTGGAAATATAAGTGATCCAATGTCTAGCCTAGCCTAGCCATCAGTATTCCTTGACGGAACAAACTATACCAAGATGACACACTATTCTGAAAATACTGGGGAACACAGGTATCAGCAAGACAATGGAACAAAAACAGCAAAATGGATTTTGGAGATCCTTCATAATCACTGCCTAAAATGCAGCATTTCTTTCATTTTAAGATACACACAGATATTTCTCCAAATCCATGTTAGACATACGATTCATAATAAACAGCAAATAAAAGAAAACCACCTGTTTGTACTTATTTGTGATGACTCATTACAAGTCCTGTTTCCTTTCATTGCCACTTGTTAAGTCACTATGTAGTGCTGGAAATAAATAAGAGTACTCTATTTTAATGGCAAGAACCATGCAGTCAAATGAAAACATGTAACCAGTGAGACGGTCTGATTGTCACAGATGAGAGAAACACAGGTTTTATTTCTTCTTAAATCAGACTCCAGAAAAACAATGGACTCCCTTGGTTGGGAGTTAGAAGACTGAGAGTCAAAGAACTTTGAATTTACTTCTGTAACCAGATGTAACTGACATTGCATGACGTAAATCTTAAGCTCGTTTTCACATTAAATGAAACAAAACTAATAGCTTTAAAAATATCACACACATTACATAACTGGTAATAAACATTACAAGATTTTCTAATTTTAAATTTGAGAATGGAGCAACTTCATACAATTTTTCCCAACGTATTCTTCTAGCAATATGAATGCATGTACATACAGTAAGGGAATAACTCACTTAAATTTGATATAAGGATTATTTATGAGATACATTTTTCTCTTTGAAAAATTTTGCTGTTGCTGAACTTTTAGACAAAAGTAGTCATGACATATCAAAAAATTTCCATGTGACATAAATTAAGACTGCCCTTCAGATAAGAATAACTATTTTAGATGCTGGCAAGAAAATGTCAGGGCCCTGAGGGCACTGCCAGCCCTGCCTGTCCCTGCCCACCCCCAGGCCCAGGACCCCACGTCAGCCCAGGGCCGCCAGCCCCAGCCCCAGTGAGGCCGCAGCAGGGCCGGGCTCCAGCTCCCCACAGCCCTGCCACACCGCAGGCCCACGTCCTGGCCCGGCCCCGGCCCCACGGAGGCGCCCCCGGTGCCCTGCTCCTGGTGGGGCAGGGAGACGGGATGGGCTGCCAGGCCTTGCCCTGATGGACCCATGGGCAGCCCCAACACCCAAAATTTCACAGTCTAGGTAAGGGCTACTCAGCTTCAGTGAGGAGCAACACAGTTTCTGCTCTGAGGAACACAACACAGTGAGGGAAGTGGAAAACAGATGCCTAACAGGGACCCAGAGCTGTGGGTGCCCACCTGCCTCTGAAGCCTCCGAGGTCACCAAGACCAGGACACGGGCGACAGGCAGGCTTGCGCCCTGTGGCAGTGCCAGCGAACAGTCCCTTAGCTCTGCTGTGACAGGTCTGCGCGCACCTCAGCGTTGCTGTAGTAAAGGTATTTTCTTTACGGGTGAGGAAAAAAAGTTGTATCATTGAATATAAATTAAACAGCTTCCAGTACAGGTCATAGTTTAGGCACAGCTGTATGAAGCAGTAGAAATCGCACAAGGCACTTGCATAGCTAAAACAGCACGGTATGTATCTCAGTTTCCAGTTGATGATCTTTTTTTTCCCGTTAACCTGTCAGTCTTACCTAAAGAGTTCGGCCTCCACACTAATAATCTTTCTCTTACTGGTCTCAGAAAGTCTCCTTTTGTCCTGAGCATCCATGTGGTATTACGCTATAAATGACACATAAAATTAATAACTGCTGGCTATTCCTAATTGGCACTGTATCCAGCCCATACTGGGACGCTATGGCAGAAGGGATGGTGGCTCACATGGAGATTTGAAGGAGCAGATAGTAATGAACCATTCCACACCTTGCTTGAAGTAAAGCTCAAAATTGTGACAGTACATCAAGTTGCTGAACTTACTCCCAGAAATAGTTGTAAATTCTAGTCAGGACAATGCAGTGCACAACAACACTTGCTAAACTGATCTAATTAAAGCTTATAATTACTTCTAGGCTCTAATTCAATCAGTTACTACAAGCCAAAGTTCAATTGCCTCAACTATGGTTTCAAAAAGTCTTAGATTAAGTTACCAATGGGACTTAATGCCTAGTCCAAAGAAGCTTACTAACTAGCATCATGGGACAGAATTTAAAAAAATATAAAAAATGGGAGAAATGAGAACTGTCAGACTCATTGACTAATAAATTTCAACCTGTCCTGCATATTCTAGGCTTCTCCTAGCCATTTGCCTTATTACCATTTTACTTTCTCTTAAAAAATTAGTTGCCTTGTTAATCTCAAGTTGTCACGTTCATCTTAAATTCGAGGGTACTAGCATTTTCTTTGGAAAGTCTCAGCTGTCCTTACATTTCACTTCCTATTTCACCGGTCGGGAAGCACAGGGGAAGACATGGAAAGAGGTTCTGTCCACCATGCTTGGAATGAAGTTAAAACCATACAGAATACTCTAATTTTTATGGGAAATCTTTCAATTGTCTTGGCATCTGAACCTTTCTTGCACAACTGAGCTAAACAGAAAATTTAAATACATATCTGGCATTACTATTTCAGAACTGGTGTTGAAAGTAAGCATTTATACTCAGAAAAACGGTAACATGAATGAAAATAAATGTAAAAGAAATAAAAAGCCTGAAATTAAATGAAGCATACACACATTTTCGATCTTCTAGCTTCGATATCATTAAAGGAACAGTTTGCATGCGTGCTTTTTTAGCCTTGCAGTTTATGTAATTCATTACTTTTAAATAAGAGGAAAAACTACCAGTGAAATACTAGCCATTTTTAATTAAAGATTAATGCTTCTATAGTCTAAATGAGTACTTGTCTAGATTGCTAAACTACTGTACAATAGGAATCCCCTCCCAACTAACGTGTTGTAATTACATTGACAGTAATAAAATGTGAGCTTTTTCTTCCCTTGTAGTGGGTAGTCACTTAAAATGACTCACTGATGAAAGATCCTGTCTGAAATGCTACACTTTGTACAAAATACTGTATATAAACAGATCATTAAATTTGAAAGACATTTTTTAAAATTGCAGCACTATGATTCTGTTTAAGAATGGATAAATTAGTTTTGTCCATCATATTTTACCTTTAATTCATTTAGTCCAAGAAAATCTTTCTTCTCTTGGCAGACGCTCATACTTCATCTTAATTTAACTATTTTGTACAGCTTGTGTTGATTTTACTTGTAATATTTTGCTGCATTTTAATGGAGACAGATTGTATTTCATATTTTGCTTCACCCTGTTATGCAGGTCTCAAAGTGGCACTGTAATACGAAGCACTTGTATTATACTTGACTGAATACCATAAAAAGTGTATGATAAACACATACAAAACAATTTTCGTTATTCAGTAAAGTATTAGCCCATAGTTTTTCTACATGGATAAAAGCCTTGTTTTGTTCTAAACCTGTTCTGGGTGTATTAGTATGGTATGCCTAAGGCTTTAATCCTGTCTTAGGCCTACTGTCAGTGTAAAAATAAGAAAACAGAGAAATGCAGCATGGGACAAGAAACTGTATTTTCATTTTGTAATAATGCAAAAAGCAGAGATTACAGAATCTCCGTCTTTGGAGATATGCTAAAACTGGACATAACCATGAGAAACATGATCTAACTTTGAAGTTGGATCTAGCTTACAACTGAGTGGACAGTTGGACCAGATGACCTCCAGAAGTCCTGTCCAACCTCAGTTATTTTGTGCTTATATGATTCTGCATTAATACGTTTCAAGTACCTCTCAAAATAGATCTAATTACAGAAGAAATATGAGCTAATGCAAATAATAATGCAAGCTTTATATGTGGTTGAATAACCATGTCTTCTCCTGGTGTAGCTTAAGCTTATACAGCACATAAAGAAGGTACACAGATGGCATTGAAGGGAACATAAGGTTAATTACATGTTGAAGTGATGGCCTAAGTCCCATTAAAATTGGAAATTCCTCAGTATCATTATTTGTAATTTCACTTTGGCATCTAAGGAAACAACTACAACACACTGAACAAACACAAATATTGAATGTGTATATTACATGTTCCTCCTGTAAACAATCACAGTCCACTAGAAGTATCTGAGTAACGATTTTATTATAAATATGCAGAGATCAAGAACCCCAAAACACTCCAGTTCAAGTGAAAGAACATAGTGAAGAACACTGTGAGATTAATTCCTACACAAGAAAGTATCTATAAAGATAAAATTAGGAGTGGAAGAAAATGACAAAGAATCAGAACCAAACTATGGCAGATGTGGATTTTAGGAGCCTAATCACAACACTGCACTTCGAACAGCTCATTCTGTGGCTGCCTAGCCCTGGTGGTGCTTAGTCATGACAAGAAAATGAGAATTTTAACTCAGAATCCCCACCTTCCACCTAATGACTAGATATAATCCAGAGGAAAATATCAAGGAAAGAGAATCTATCTTCTATTTAGTGATTTTTTTTTTTCCCGAAAAGGATTGCAGGTGCTAGAAGGAGCTGATCTTTACAGCTTAAGGAGTATCCCCTTGGAAGGGAGGAATCCTGAGCTTAGAACCCTGCTCCTAGGACTCTTTACACTACAAAATCATGATCAAAAAAGAAGAAATACTCTACCACCAAAACTGCCTATTTTGAATGCACAAGAGATTAATTTAAAGGGTTCAGGAAAACTGAGGAAGCTGCTGTAACTAAAAGCAGGAGAGTAGAATAGGTGCTAAGAGTTGAAATACCTCTATTCTTAACATTGAACTGGCCCAGGCTCAAGTAAAATGCGATATAGAAAGCAGAGGAAATTGACAGACTGCATGAACAAAAAGAACTGTGCATTTTAGTGCAACATAAGAACAAAATTAATTAAGTGCCTGCACTGGCCATAGAAGATTTGGATGAGCAGAAAAATAAACTACTCCTTCAGAAGACAGTGACGAAAGGATTGGTTGGAGCCAAATCAGCCAGACTGTGCTGTTAGAATGACCTATCCTTAGGTGCTGAAGACATGGCTGAAAATAATGGAAGTAAATTTGAAAGCAAAAAATGTGGTGTTAACATCACATTTAAATATTTTTTTGGCATAATTTATTTTTTATGTAAAGAGCAACAGATGGATGCTTAACTACAACAACTTCTGAAGGGATTGTGTATCTTCAGTGAAGATGAGAATAATATGTAGATAGGTCAATAGATAAATAAGCAATGTTTTCATCAGAAACAGTAAATTTGTGTACATTTTAATAGCTGACGTTGTCTTTGATCCAAGGTGACAGTGGTGGGACAAAGGTGCATGCCAGTTACTAAGGAGGACAGTGCATGACCTCTTCCACAAGTCTCACATTTCCATTGCATAGTGCTGCTTTCATTCATTCCTTTTGCGTTATGTACCCTTCCTTGCTAGTTGTGGTGGTTTTACCCAGCTAAACAGGCGACCTCCACCACAACCGCTCGCTCACTCCACCTCCTCAAAGAAACAGGGGGAGAAAATATGATGGACCAGGGCTTAAGGGTTGAGATAAGGACAAGAAGGTTACTTACTAATTATCGTCACGGGCAAAACAGACTCAACATAGGGAGATTAATATAATTTATTACTATAACTAGCAAACTAGAGCAGTGAGAAACTAAAAGCAAACTAAAAACACCTTCCCCCCATCCACCCTCTTCTACCTCCTCCCCCCGAGCGGCGCAGGGGAATGGGGGCTGCGGTCAGCCCATATCGCTGCGTCTCTGCCGCTCCTTCGTGGTCGCTCTCTGTTCCCCTGCTCCAGCGTGGGGTCCCTCCCACGGGATGCCGTCCTTCCCGAACGGGTCCTGCGTGGGCTTCCCACAGGCTGCAGCTCTTCAAGAGCTGCTCCAATATGGGTCCGTACCACGGGGTCCATCCTTCAGGAGCAAACTGCTCCAGCATGGGTCCCCCACGGGTGGCAGCTCCCACCGGATCACCTGCTCCTGCGTGGGCTCCTCTCCACGGGCTACAGGTCCGGCCCGGAGCCTGCTCCTGGCGGGGCTCTCCATGGGCTGCAGCCTCCTTCAGGCCAGATCCATCTGCTCCTCCGTGGGCTCCTCCACGGGCTGCAGCGTGGAGATCTGCTCCATGTGGTACCCCATGGGCTGCAGGGGGACAGCCTGCACCACCATGGACCTCACCACGGGCTGCAGGGGAACTTCTGCTCCGGCGCCTGGAGCACCTCCTGCCCTCCTTCTTCACTGACCCTGGTGTCTGCAGGGCTGTTCCTCACTCCTCTCACTCCCAGCTCCTGTTGCGCAGCAGTTTTTTCCCCTTCTTAAATCTGCTCTCCCAGAGGCGCAAACAACATCGCTCATTGGTTCAGGTCTGGCCAGCGGTGCGTCCCTTTTGGAGCTGGCTGAAGCAGGCTCTGATCTGACATGGGGCAGCTTCTGGAATCTTCTCACAGAAGCCACCCCTGTGGTCCCCCTGCTACCAAACCTTTACCACGTAAACCCAATACACTAGTGTACTGTGGCTAGCTATTTGCCTTGCCTTGCCTTGCTATTGTATCACCGGTATCAGCCAGCAGTCAGATCTGCACTGGTCAACTGGTAACAATATCCTTAAATTCTTCCTTGGATTTTTCACCAATACAGATTAATGGGGAAAAAAAAATCACAGATGCTTGTCTGGCAACAGCTCACCGTCTAGAGAGCCTGAGCAGTTTCCCAGCAGCCAGGAAAGATTCCAAAACTCACTTGGAGCTGTGGTTACACTGTCCTGTCCAAAGCATTTAAGTAGAACAACCTGAACAGGATTAGTTCAAAAATGTTTTCCAACTTCTTTCTATTTATGGCACAGAAATGTTTGGCTAGGTCTCAGTCGATTCTGACTCTGCAGTGTGAGTGACTAAGCACCATTAAGAAGTGCTCCGGAAAGGTAAGCGTTTTCATTAGTCTTCAAAGCCTGGATTGACTGACTGTCAAAAGCTTCAGTGAAGTTGCAGGCCAAGCGGAGATCTTGAGGCCACTTCTGGTGGTCTTTTCCTCATCCATGCTGAGTAGTGCGATAATTATTATGGCGTGCAAATCACCCCAAGTACATGAACTTCTCTGGATACAACCAATAACGCTTTTAGACGTTATATACGAACTAATGAAAAGCACTGTGAGTGGACCTGTCCCTTTACTACCTACCCACTGCTCTAGGATTATTCCACTAAGTCTCAGCACCCATTATAACTAGGTGCTATTTTACTCATTCTGGCTTGTGCAGGACTACTATCATTCTCTCTCCTCTTCATGCTAATGCTCTGGTGGTATATTACGCAAAACAAACAAACAAACAAACAAACCATAAGCACAGTGATGGCTGCACTCCAGTTATCCATAAAGTTGTTGCGATTATCTTGAGGCAAAAGACCCATGACATGAACGTGGATTTGCACTGGTACGTACATCAATGCTATACACACCATGCCTGAAATACCTACAAGGAATAGTGGTTGCATATGTTGTATCTGTAGAAAATGGATCAAGAAACGAGCAAGTGAGATTTTCTCTCCTTTTTGAGGAGCACTAGATAACAGGATTAGTAAGAAAAGGCAGACGAAGACTAAAGCCAAGTGAATTCATTTGATAGCAGGGATTTGTGTAGCCCATGAAGAAGCACTGCTGGGGGCTGACTCATGAACATTTAACTGTGGCTCTGTCACAGCTGGACCCTGTCACAGCTGAGCACAAAGATGTTGCAAACTAGTTGGGTCTGATTGCTTCTTCCTCAGCTCTGTAAGACACTTAAGGCTTTGGACTGGGGTATAAAACACTGGGAAGAGATTTCAGATATCGGAGTCCGGAAGGTCTGAGCAAGCAACATGAAGTAAGGAGGTTAGGCAGAATCAGTTTCATTTGTAAACAGGATGTGGTTAATGGGTAAGAGCAGGAGGCCTCAAAGCTGAATAGAGCAGCTAAATCCTGAGATATAATGGGGATGCTTGCTGAACTATAAAATGAATGTCCTACTACTGCTTCCACTGATGTCCCAGCGCGAGGGAAGGTTGTCACTCATTTTTTACAGGACTTGAACTACCAGAAAGCATTGATTTGTTAAACGGCATTGACTACAAAGCATGAGGGAAGACAAATGCAGTTGTCTAAACCTTAGGTATCTTGTAATATATAATTTGCATAAATGTTTGCAGGCATTGGTACAATGTTCCAATAATGAATGAGGTCCTCCTTGTGTTCAGTGCTAATTTAGACAGAAAATGGAATCCAATCTCTCCTGTAAAAATGTATAGTCCAGTTAAAGAATGGATTCAAGGGCCAAGCACACAGGAGGTAAAAAAATGAAAGTGACTGCAATATGCAAAAAGAGTGCTAAAAAGGCCTTTAATTCTTCAGCAAGTTTTGAGGTATTTTTTCTTGTGATTAATAATTACTATAAATAATTAATATAAAGAATAACACTAGTTGTGATATGAATCTTATAGCTAGGAATGTTTTCAGGGCATGGCCTGACATATACCGATAACAGGACTCAGAATATTACTTATATTCTTAAAGTTATACATGTATGCGTTATCTTTACCTGTAACAGTGTTTACCATTTAGTTAAATAATAGTTGAGTTCCAGAGGTTTTGTTCCCAGTTTAGTGTATTGCAATAAGCATGTGTGAATAGATGGGAAAATCAGACATTACTTCTGTAACTTACAAACTATCAGATAAAATATATAATGGATAATTAAAGACATTGAAAATGCATACATTTCTCTCAAAATGAAATGAATTTTTATATCAGATATTTACTGAGCCTTATTTAAGTCTACTTTTATTTTTTTCTAGGATTTTTGCCATCTCTGGAAGCATTCTTTCACATGTTCACCAAGATGATTTGAGGAAGTATCCAACAGTTCTGGTAACACAAGCAGACAGCTCTGTAAGTTCATTAGGCAGTCACTTCATAAGAATATGTAAGCTGTCCTATTTTCTTTCCAACGTTCATACATCATATACCTGCTGGGAATATGGCTTTAAATTGTCATGGGGTTACAGGTCTAAGAAAAATGTGTGGAACTTTTACTTTTGACTTTATTATGGCTGCATCACAACTATTTTGCTGCCTTCTGATTACGCTTATCTCTCCGTGCGCTATCGCACTGACTGTGCTAATAAAGCATGCCTGGCTATCAGGCTGAAAACACCACTTGTAAATACCGTTTTACCTTTTACTGCTAAGGCATTCACGCTGCAGCTGGGAGATGCAGGCCAATGTCCTGAATCATATCTACATAAGCTTTTCTCCAAAACCGATAACCAGCCTTCCGGTTTGTTTCATTTGAAAACAAAGTTCAGGAAGGAGTCATGAATAATTACCTTCAGCAACACATGACAATTGAGGCAACAATAGTAACTACTACCTGAATCACTAAATAGATAATCCAAAAACGCAACCTACTCATGAAAGGAAAACAGAAGCAGACCACAGGCCACGCAACCTGAAGTCCTCCTTACAACAGCGGTCAGTGGAAAGCAACGTTCAACTGCGTGCCGCCCGCTACAGCCGGCGTCGCGGCCTGAAGGACGAACCCTCCTAACCCCAGCGGCCGGCCTCGCACAGCGACGTGGCGGCTTCCTAACGCCACCTCGTCAGCTCTGCGGCAGCCCCGGGTCCAGCCGGTTTCGGGCACGAGCAGCTGATGCTCCCGGGCCGGACCGTGCCGCCCGCGGCACCGTGCAGGGCAGGGCAGGCTCTGGAGAAGCGCGGCCGTTAACGGTTACTTCCACTGGAAACGCTCCTCCCGCCCCGCGCCTCCTCGAGGCCCCGCCGTGCCGGGGGTGCCGGAGCCTTACCGCTGCACCGCCAGACGCCGCCCTCTGAAACCACCGCCGCCGCCCCGGCCCTGCCGGACACCAGAGCCCCCCGCTCTCACTGCCGCCGCCCGCCCTGCCAGCGGCGGGCACGGCGCTGCCCACTGCAGCCT
>VXAL01007228.1:210225-226568 GCA_013399475.1 Chauna torquata | reverse complement strand
ATCTTCCCTTTTTTTTCTTTACCATTTAAAAAAAAAAAAAGGTGGGGGGGGAGGGAGGGGGAGAAGGGGGGGAAATGAAGATATCTTATCTTGGCATTTGGGGAGCAGGATGGTAGCAAAGGACACAGCAGCACTCTGCATGGAAAGGAAAAGCTCTAGTCTTTTTCACAGCTTTTCCATTACTATGCAGCAAGTGTAGACAAATGCTCAGCTTTCTTTTCCCCCCTCCCTGTGTTGACTGTTTCCTTGCTCCACGTAAATCAGGTTTCAAACTTAAATTTCAGTGCAGGCTTTTTTGAAGACAATCTCATTCTTGTAGAATTTGTGCTAGAAACTTCAGTTAAACTGCAGGATTGTGGAGGAACCTTGGAACTGTCAGGCAGCATAAACAGGTATAGCTCTGCATCTTTGAATGGCTAAAACCCACAGATTGCTGTATATAATGCTTTCCTTCGAGCTGTCATATAAAGAGAATAGGGTTTCCTCTGCTTGGGACTGGAACAGTTTCAGTTATAAGAAGTGAGTTAAGGAATGTGGGTATTCCTTTACTTTCATCTGGAGAAAAGAAGCTGAGACACTTCATCTGTGAAAGCTGGTATCATGACTCTTTTTCTTCTGGTAGAATTACCCTGTGTGCAGTAACTGAAGTGTTTTCTGTGACTGCAGCATTTTATGCAGAGCCTCTATTTTAGGATATTGAGGTAATGCTGCCCCTTTTGGTGGGATATGCGTCTAATCTGGGTTTCCTATCTCTTCTCAGCTTCCTATTTTCATAAAACAGCAAAATGTTATCTGCAAGACTTCCTCTGTCAAACTTGAACAAAATAGCTCTTCAGCCTTAGAAATTACTAGCAGATTACAAACAAGTAAAACATTCTTGTAATAGCAGGGCAGATGAGCACTGCCTTAAATACCTGACGTTACTTGGAATCTGGTGGGAACTGGAAGTACACAAGGCTAAAAGGTGAGCAGATGCTCTAAAGTATTTAAACAAAGAAAGGAACACTCAAAGAAGGTAGGTTTGCAAGGTAGTAGCATGCTTCCATCTAATAAAGTGCCACCTAGAAAAACTGCAGGAAACATGCTTAGGATAACTACCTTGGACTTTGCTTTTTTGTTATTGTTCTGTTTTCCATCCTTTTGCAGTCTTGAACTGGGCAGAGGATACTTGGAAGTCTCATAGCACTGCATGAATTCCATCCTTCCCAATCTTAATGAAAGCTGTTTATTTGCAATCCACAGCCATACAAAGCAGCAGTGCTGTGTTCATACTCTCACAGGAATTCTGTTTAGCACAGTCGTGCATTTCTTGTGGCCAAAGGAACTATCTGAAGTCTTCAAGTACAATGGATTTAAGGAGTCACAGGCAAACTTTTAAAAGAAGAGCTGAGATGAAATGGGAAGCCTTTTTTTTGATGCTATATTCACATTTTAATAATATTAAAGAATTGAATGTTTAATGCCATTTTTTTATCTAGAAATTTAATTTAGATTGTTCTAATGACCATGTATCTCTTTTTGACGCTGTTAATAAAGCTTAAACTAAATCATGTGAAATGTTTATCAGTGATATTAAAATATGGCATAATCTTTTTTTTTTTTAATAGAAGAACTTAATACGTTTTAGGAGATACTGAATTAAGGTTGCATAAGGAACTTCTAGGAACGACTTCAACCTTGTAGACCTCCTCAGACTGGTTTTCTGGTAAACACAAGCAACAAAAATGTTAGTTCATGCAACACTGGCATACAGCATTTTTTTGTGGTATGAAATGGATGTTTGTGTAATAGCACAAATGTCTGGACGAAGTAGCAAGGTAGAATTGCATTTTGACAAAATATAGTAATGCCTCTTTTTTGCATGTAAAAAACCTTATTTTTCCAAGTTCTATGAAAAGTCTACAAAAGATTTAAACAGTCCAATGAGTAGGTACCATTTTTACGTATTAAAAATATGCATTGCAGCTTCAAGGTAGTGATTCATTTATGTGAAGACAGTTTCCTTTCTTGATTTTGGTGGAAGAGTGCCATCTACTGAATTACTTGAATTGTACCTCAGTTTTTGTGTTTGTGGGTGGTAATATTGAGCTAACCTTCCATTAAACTGTCACTACTACTTTGATAGGAGTGAAATATTAAGTTTCTCTGTTGTTTTGGTGATCTGCGAAACTAGAAATTATGCTAATATGGAAATTGTAATAGTATCTGTAGTCTTATTCTGGGACAAAAAATTTAAAGGGTTAACGAGGTACAAGTGAAACTGGGACTCAGCAGACTGGACTAGCTGCTACTCAGTTTGGAGGGAGGGGACTGAAGGATGGGCTTATTTGAACGAGGTTGAGATAGAATTATTACAGTTAGTGATTACAGTTAGTGTCTTCTGCCATGAATATTCTGTATTTTGTGACTTAAAAATAACTAAAGAGGATTTGTTTGGCAGGCAAGAGTTAAGAGAGAATGATCTAAAACACTTCCCTCCCCAAAAGTAGGGGATAAGTCACTTCTGGACCTAACAGTTGCTTTACAGTCAGAAATCGGCATTATTTGACAATAATTGATTGGGCAAGGTTTGGCTATGTTCTTTGAAAACATTAAGTTGTCCTTATTAGATAATATATATGGTTCTTTATGCTTTTGTAAGTTATACTAAATAGATGTTAAATGAATTTTTATATACCTAGTTCAGCACATTACATTTGTTAACGCTACTGTTGGCAATGTCTGTACGAAATATGTGGGCACTGGCAAGAGAAGTCATTCTTCTCCCAGGTACTGCTCAGTTGTAAGCATAAAATGGCCATGCCTTTAGTCATGGCCTAGAAGCTATGGATGTAAGAAAAAAAGCCTGGTTAATTATTAATATTGTGCTATAGCATATGCTACCAAAAGGATGGATGAGGTAGGATACTTGTAATTAAAATTAAACTGGTTTAAATGCATGACAGCTGAGCAGGACTTGGAAGCATGCAACAGAATACAAAGACTTTGCCTCTGAGTTTTGAGAAAGGTCTTTCAAAGTTTATAATTATTTGCTAGGTTTATTCTTCTGTATGTAGTCTTTCCAGAAAAATCTTCAGTGAGTTAGCAGTTACAACCCATTTCAGTACATCTTGTGTAGTCAAAGGAACCATTATGCAAATATATTTGTAGCAATTTCCTTCTCTCTCCCCTTGTGTTCTGCCATTCTCCCTCCCATTCCATCCCATATGGAAAAAAGCCAGATTAATCTCCTTTTTTTGCATTGTTAGTGTGGAAATATAGATTTTTAGGCTCAAGTAGTAGGACCTGGATGACTTTCTCTTGGAAAACAAAATGAGTAAAATCAAGGAAAGCCTGTAGCCTTGCTTTTTTTTGAAAATTGTTTCATCTAAATTGAGAATTTTAACTCTTAGTAGTATACATTCCTATCTGTGAATTATATATATGGAAAATAGTTACTAAAACAATTTTTTTTTTTGCTTTAATCATGGACTTTTATCCTGCTTGCGTTTGTACTACTTAGTTACATCTTGTTCTCAAGAAAAATTGCCTCTTACTGGCAACTGTGAGAAAATTCTACCAAATACAGCCTTTACAGAAAATTTGTTGGTACTTTTCCAAGTTGTTTAGGAAATACTGTGTTTGTGCCTATTTCTGTAAGTAGGTTTGAAGTTTAATATTTTGACTCAGCTATACTTTGCTAGAAAATAAATCTGATACAATTGCTCAATATCCACTGCAGATCAGTTTCTATGCAGACTAGTTCAATAATTGTTTAATTTTGAAATATGTAACTTGTGCTAAGGAAAAAAAAAATTAAAAATAGGGGGTTTTATGCTTTAAAAGGGCTGCAACTGCATGCATAGAGAAACAAATTGATGAACTTTATTTATGTACTTTTGGTATTTTTCAAAACAGTTCATTTACTTTATCCCTGTCAATCTAAGACTTTTTTTTTTAAAGATAACATTGAATCAGTTGGCTTCTGAAGTTTAAAGGAGCTGAGACTGTTATATGAACAAGGTGAATGCTTAGGGCAGATGATCTGCATTTGTGCAGGAACTGATGTTATTGATGACTGATTTGGAAGTTGAGAAATCCTGATTCCAGGGGCTTGCGTAGCCACCAGCTCAGTGGAATTTCTGCAGCTGCAGTAGCAAACAGCAGTAGTTCAGCTAATACAGCATTTGAAATAACAAGATTAAGATCTAGAATGAGCTGTTTAAATACCAGGTGTGTTCACAGAATCAGAATGGCTGAGGTTGAAGGGACCTCTGGAGGACCTTTGGTCCAACCGCCGTGCTCAAGCAGGGCCACCTGGAGCAGATTGCCCCAGATGTTGTCACCCTCTTCCCCCAGTAATAATAGGACAAAGGATATACTTTTTTTTTTCCTCTCACCTCCTGGGAAACGGAACTCATAATTATAGGAGTGTAAAGACTCCTGAGTTCAAATGGGATCAAATAATTTCATGACAATGCACCTCACATTTTTTTTGGACAAACATAAACCGTCTGAATGCAGCTTCTTAGCCTTCAGTGTCCAAAAGAAAAACCTCAACCAACCAAACAAAAAATCCCACTGAATACTCAATACAGTTGCTCTTAAAAGTACTTGAACTTTGTATAATGCTAAGATTCCTAGGAAATGAGAAAAATGTAATGCATTTATCAGTCTTTTGGTGTGTAAATGGTGTCTTTGGAGACCATAAATAGAAGGAACTTCCTGTATGTGTGGTGGTTTTTTTTCTCTTCGTTTCTCTCAAGAGAAGGAAAGGCCTTTGGAAAAACCTTTTGCCAACTTTTCAGGACTGAAATTCTAGTCTCTTCTTCCATGAGGTGCCTTGCATTTATTTTCGTCCTTATGACTAATAGAAAGAAGCTGAATGAGTAGATTTTTTTAATTGCCTAGAAGTTATATTTCTTTACTCTCTAGGGACACTTGAGTTGGTTTCCAAATACAATATGTAATGTCAACTTTTTTTCTGTCCAAGTAACCAGGTCAAACTACATTTAGATACCGACTGATTCAGCAAGTGCTATATTTGATGCACAGGCATTAACAGCCAGTGTCTTCTGACTGTCTGTATCTGGCATCTTTCTTTTCCTTATCCCGTTTCCTTAAAATCAGTTTTCCTGCCTTCTCGTTCTCCTTAGCTGGCAGAATGAGAACGCATGGCAACAGTCCAGCTAGAATTCCCATAGTATGCTGTTGCTGGTTATTTGATAGTATTTCCACCTGGGAAACTTTAATCTCAGTTTTAAAGATAATTGTACTGAGTGTTGAAACGTAGATGACAGCACCGTACTTCTTGTAACAAAGCAGTAAACTATTCAACTTCCAAAGAGGATGGTGGCTGTAAGGCGTGGCTGCTCTTTTCAGGAAGAAATAGTGGGAGTTAATGTAGCCTGAATTGTGTGGACGTGTGTCCTGGCTTGTCTTCGTCCTGCTGCCTTTTCTTGTGACCAGACTAGTAGATGAGGGAAGGGCTGTTGATGTGGTCTGCTTAGATTTCAGCAAAGCCTTTGACACGGTCTCCCACAGTTTTGTCCTGGGGAAACTGTCTGCCCGTGGCCTGGACAGGTATACTCTTCTCTGGGTAAAGAACTGGCTGGAGGGCCGTGCCCAGCGGGTTGTGGTTAATGGAGTTAATGGGAGCTGGCGTCCCGTTACAAGTGGTGTCCCCCAGGGGTCGGTACTGGGGCCTATCTTGTTTAATATCTTTATTGATGACCTAGATGAGGGGATTGAGTGCACCCTCAGTAAGTTTGCAGACACCAAGTTGGGAGGCAGTGTCGATCTGCCTGAGGGTCGGGTGGCCCTTCAGAGGGATCTGGATAGGCTGGGCTGCTGGGCTGAGGCGAACGGGATGAGGTTGAACAAGGCCAAGTGCTATGTCCTGCACTTTGGCCACAATAACCCCATGCAACGCTATAGGCTTGGGGCTGAGTGGCTAGAAGACAGTGATGAGGAAAGGGACCTGGGAGTGTTGATCGATGCAAGGCTGAACATGAGCCAGCAGTGTGCTCAGGTGGCCAAGAAGGCCAATGGCATCCTGGCCTGTATTAGAAACAGTGTGGCCAGCAGGAGCAGGGAGGTGATCATCCCCCTGTACTCAGCTTTGGTGAGGCCGCACCTCGAGTCCTGTGTTCAGTTTTGGGCCCCTCACTACAAGAAAGACATCGACGCCCTGGAACGTGTCCAGAGAAGGGCAACGAAACTGGTGAGGGGTATGGAACACAAGTCTTATGAGGAGCGGCTGAGGGAGCTGGGATCGTGTAGTCTGGAGAAGAGGAGGCTCAGGGGAGACCTCATTGCACTCTACAACTTCCTGAAGGGAGGTTGGGATGAGGAGGGGGTCGGCCTCTTCTTCCAGATAACTAATGATAGGACTCAAGGAAATGGCCGCAAGTTGCGCCTGGGGAGATTTAGATTAGATATCAGGAAAAACTTTTTCTCTCAGAAAGTGGTCAGGCACTGGAATGGCCTGACCAGGGAGGTGGTGGAGTCACCGACCCTTGCGGTTTTTAAGAAGCGCCTGGACAAGGTGCTACAAGACATGATTTAGTAGCTTAGTGGGTAGTATTGGTTGTAGGATGACAGTTGGACTAGATGATCTTGAAGGTCCTTTCCAACCTTGTGATTCTGTGCCTGCCTGTGGCTGCAGCTCCTGTCCTAAAAGGTTCTGGTTTGTACTGGGGAAATCTGCGGGAAGGTGTGGGCAGTCAGTCTCTGCGGCAAGCGAGGTGCCCTCATTGCCCCTGGGGGAGAACCTGGGGAGGGGTGGTGCTTGGCACCACTTGGAGGAGAAGAGAGAGGAAAAAATGTCTGTAGATACAACCTCAGCTTCTCCTGAATGTAGGAAGTGTTAGTAATGTTGCGTATTTTTGTGCTTTTGTAAGTTATGCGTATGATGTAACCCTTCCTTGTTTTTTTGGAAGGCAGCAGTATAAGCTTTATGCTTTAAGACTGAAGAAAATGAGACTCGCCCATTAACAGAAGGTTGTTTTTTTTTTTTAGATTAGTGAGCAGGTATTCCTTGTTGTGCCTGTGTATGTTATGAAGTTTTCTTTGTTGTAAGTCTTCTGCATTTTTAAAACAAAAATGAATCTTGTTTTCAGTGGAAATGTTTTTATTTCATGGCACTCTTCTTTATTCCACAGTTGTTTTTAGATACTGTTAGTCTGATAGATTTTCTTGGGAGCTGCAAAGAAAAAAAACTACTACTGCTTTTAAAAAAAAAAAAAACTGGCTTGGAGTTACTTCATTAGTACCTCTCAATAGTGTAAGGATTAAATAAAACTCGAGAGGGTGCTTAATGGCACCAAAATCAATTACCAGAGCTGTTCACCCCATCCTCTGGGGTAAAGGCTACTTTTGTCATTTGCAAGAAAGTTTGATTTGAGGAGGGTGCAGGATAGCACTGACCAGACCAGAAGGGATATCCTGCCCTTACCTCAGGTGGAGCTGTTGCTGAAACTACACCCTTAGAGAGTCTTGTTACCTGGGGAAAGTAGATGGTCACAGGAAAGAGGACATCTCATCATTTTTCACAGTAAGTCTGCAAATTGGATGAAGACTGAAGTTTTGCTAGATGAAGAAATCTGAGAAGTCTTACAGCTTTCTTTCAGAGCTGTACTTGACCTCAAATTTGTAAAAGAAGATATATACCTTTCAAAAATGCATTCTTATTATAGTTTAATTTCTTCATAAAGTTGCACTGTCTGCACCTTCCCCCAGCACACTCATTGAGCAAGGTGAGCGTAGCTGTTGCTATGCCACTACTTAAGTTGGGGGACAAAAAAGTCAGAGCTGGAGAATTTAGGGGACCTGATTTTTAAAAAGAAGAATGAAATATACACAGAAAATGAAGTCTATATGTGCAAGAAGTGCTGTAATTCTGGATAAAATAGTTTTAACAATCCTGAGTATATAAAAGTGAGCTCTTTCATTTAGAAATGTTGCTATTTGTTTCCTGATTCAAGTGCATTTTAAGCTGTAGCACTGTTTACATAAATAACAAAAAGCCCTTGTTTGTTTTTCTGCCTGATGTTGTCATTTACATATAGGAAAGTGGATCTGAAATGTTAATGAATATTATTTTTTACTTTTGCAGGGATAGATAGTGAGACATGGTGAAGAATAAAGATCTACTTAGCTGAGAGGTGTGACCACAGCAAGATGCTATGCAGGCCTAAGGTTTTAGAAAGAAATTCTATAATCCTGTTTTTCTTGAAAAATGGTGATATGCTGCCATATTAGGCTTGATGTGAAGTCTAAAACTCTCCCAAAAATGTTCTGTGACTTTTAATTTCATCCTGTTTGTTGGTATTAAATGGACATGAAAGGTCAAAGCTAGTTTTGTAGACAGTGTTGACTGTGAAACTTCCCAACTTCTTGAATAACTGTTTTGCTGTGTATATTGATAAACTGTTCTTTATGAGGTTGTTTCTGTGAGAGGTCATGCTTTTGTATGTGCATGCAATAGTACTGATTAGGTTTAGGCACAGGTAAGATTGATGAACAATTAAAGTTGCATGAATTGAAGCTGCTCTTGTACTCTTACAGTCCTGCTTAGAGGTATCACCAGGACTGTGCATCAAATTATAGAGTACGATAAATTAACTGTTCGTTTTTCATCTGTTGTTGGATTGTGTCAAGATTTTGGCAATAGTGAGTAATACCAGACTGACATGTAGTTTTTATATACCTAAAGCAGTTTGAAAATCTCACCGTCATCGTGTTTTTCTATGTTAAGGTAATTCCTGGGGGCCACAGTCAAGGCACACACAACTTTGTGTGTGAAGTGAGTGGTGATTTTGCTCTGTAGAAAAATAATTCAGGGGCTGGTTAAGCAAAGTGGAAAAACATTGTATAGCAGTGACTGTAGTAAAACACACAGGTGTAACCTGCAGTACTGTAGAGCTGTATGCTGCTGACTGGCATACGTAAGAAGACAACCATAAGTAACCTTAGTGTTTTGTACATAATTCAGATCAGTGGTATGGATCTTCCTCTAGTAGGAGATCTATTTTTTGCAACAAAATTGCCAGATGTTTAAACACCATGAGGTGTTACAGCTACAGTTTTGAGAAGTATCTGGTAATGAATTTTAAAAACTATTAGTTTTGTATTTGTCTTGAAAATCCCAGGCTATCATAACAGTGGTGAATCTGATACAGGAATATGGTCCATATCTTGTGCTATACTATCAAAAGTTTATTGCAATGTAATAGCATGAAGGTGGGGATAGTTTGAAAGGTAATTCATAATATAAAAGTGGTTCAGTATGTTTAACTGGCTTATGCTAGGGATTGAATTGATAGCTACAGGTTTTGCAACTGTCTCCAGTGTCAGATGGGTCAGCCACAAGTGAAGAAACACCCCAATATTCCCTAGGCCTACTTAGAGTGAGTTGAATTAAAATAAATAAATAAATGGACTGCTTTCCTGAGGCTTTCATACGTATTCTGGAATTAGTTTTCATTCTCAAAATGTTACAAATGTGCACTAAGTTGTTCCTATGCAGATAAGTTATAAATAATAATATTTTTTAAACAATATTTTGCAGCATTAACATGCATACTAGAAACTGAGGTGCTTTAATTTTGCCTGGATTAAAAAAAAAATGAAAAAATGAAAAAATATGCAAATTTAACTCTGAAACCTGTTTGGCAAAAATACCTTTTGGAACTCTTGCCACAAATCAAAGTAAAGTTGGTGTCATTATGCAATATAATATTTGTGTGATACTGTGGTTTTCTAATATATGACCTGTGCTTCTAGCAGTTAAGAAAATGAACACTGACGTTAGGACATGAGTACCTTATCTCTTCCTTTTCTCAGCCACGGCTTTTGTGTTTTGCTTGCTTTTTCACAAAACATGCACTGGAGACAAAAATGCTAGTGTTTGTCAGGGTTATTTTCCTAATGGCATTAGGGAGCATAGAAACAATAGTCATAGTTACAGCTGAGAAGCTCTTAATGCTATTAATAGAATTAATTTGTTTATATTTGGAATAGGAGACAAAACAGGAATAGTAGGAAGAGAGGTGTGGAAGTGAAGGAGGAAGGATTGGTATTTGTCTGCATTAAAAAAAAAAACAAAACAAAACACACAGAAAAAAAACCAGCCTGCTCAGAGCAGACTGTTTCCTCTAGAGCAACCCTAGGTCTTTGGCAGAGAATTTCTCTTGTCTACAAAATGAAAATGCTTTGCCTATCTTGTCATTATCCATTATAATCTTTGCCTATTTCAGGGACTGCTGCGTGGTAGACGATCACTGCTTAGTACAGTGAGCTCTCTTGCCTTAAGCATACATACAGAGCTATAGAGGAATTGGGCAAACTGCATTCCCTAGAATGCTGTGTGTTTTGTCTGCTTGAGAAGTGCTTAATATGGAAAGAGTATTGAAACAGGCATGTATTGTTATTACAGGCATTTGGATAATGCCCTCATTGCTATGCTTTAGCTTTTGGTTAGCCCTGAAGTGCTGAGGCAGTTGGACTAGATGATCTTTGAAGGTCCCTTCCAGCTGAGCTATTCTATTATCCTTCCACAGTCAGTATTTAAGTGACATGCTTTTTCAACCCAGCATACCCCACAAAACTGGGAGGCTTTACATTGCTTTAGAAAAGAAGATTAATGCTGGTTAGGAGAATGATATCAATTTGAGATAAGAAGAATAATTTTAACCACCAGGTGAAAAAGCGAAGGCAACATAATCCTTGGTTAAAGGAACAAGACAGACTAGTTGCAAGGACTGTTTTTACTTTTTTTGATAAACGTAAGCAGGATAAAAGAGATCAACTCTGTTTTCAGATCTGGATATGAGGCTTCCACTAATTGTCGAAAAGCAGAAACTTCCTCTTTATATTTAAAGCTTAATGTTAACTTATTCCTAATGCTGCGAATGTACTGATTTCTGGAGAGGGAACCGGTTGAGACATCCTGGAAAATACTAAAGGATTTTTGATCAAAAGTTCAAGTATTCTTAATATTGAAATTTGTATTCACTAGTTATAATAGTGAATGAAATGAAGCCAACATTTGAAGGATAAAATTTGTGACGGTTGGAGTAACTTGAAGAACTTGTGGGCTTCTATGTGTTTTTCTGGGTCGTACTCATGTTTTGAGGCAAGGTAGCTATAAAGTCTCAATTCCAAATAAATTGTGGGTGGTGAAGGAACAAGTGTTACATGTTTAAGTTGGAAGCTGATGTTCAGGGCAGGTGTTTAGGAAGTCTTTTGTTAGAAAACTGTCAGTGCAGATAAATAATTGACAAGTGTTAAATTCTGTTTCTGTAAACCTCTGAATTTCACTTTCAGAAATTGCTTTGTCTATCTCTACAAACGTCAATTGTCAATTCAAGTGAATGCAGAAACATGAGCAAGGCTGAAGTAAATAGACTCTGAAACTTCTGTTATTCCTTGTGGGGATTTTTTTTCCAGTCTGGCAATTTGTAAAAGCACTGCTTCTGCATTAAAAGTATTCTGAGTTTGTGAAGGAAGGTATTCTTTGGGGGCAGGGGAGGTAGATTTTTCGTATGCTTTTATTTATTTATTTATTTATTTTTTAAGAGCTATAAAGTGGCAGTGGAATATGGAACTGGCAGATGACTTCTTTGTACAGGAACCATATTGAAAAGGATGTAAAATAGAAGGGGGAAAAAAATGGGTGAGACAAGCTGGCTTTTTAAGCCCTTCCAGTCCAGAACAAAATTAAGTTACTAATTCTGTTCAGGGAAGAAAGCTGGAATTAAGTTTGCTTAAAATATTGAGGTGTGTTGAAGCAGACTTGTTCTTGCTGTAGTTCAGCTTGCATTTTATCTCACTGGTTAGAGACTGAGCTGGAGATGTGTGTTTGAGTTTTAATTTGCATGCATCCTAGTAGTTACTTCAGCCTTTCTACTGTCACTAGTGTGAATGCATATATATTTTATATATAAAAAACACGGCATATACAATGAATAATTTTTAAGGGTATTTGTATCCACTTTAGTTGTGATAAACAATTTCTCAGTGAACGGAAGATTTGAAGAATGGGTGAGAATTGTAGTGTTTTATTAATTTCTAGTGTATACTGAGAGAACAAATTGTACATTATTTTCCCAGGTTTGCAAATATGTTTGAAATGGTTTCCATTCTTCCCAAGATGCCTGTTTAAAACAAGAGATGTTCAGCTCTTTGACAAATTATTCTCCAGAAACCCTGCCTGTACTATAATGATATACTGACTGTTTCACATAATTCATTTGGACTTGTGTTGTTTCTGTTTCTTCTCCTAGAAGTTGGAGAATTTCCTTAATTTCATGTCAGAAGAAAGGATAACCAAACTGGAAATACAGAGTCTTTGCAACTAATAAATTAATCAAGTATGGAAGATTGGAAAGAATCTGTGTAGTTACTTCTTCTATTTGATATTCATTATAAAAGTAGAGGACTGATTGGTGTGGGAGCAAAAATGAGCACGCTTTTGTTATCTCATAGTTGGTGTGAATCCAGGAAATCTTGATACAGAGATCCTGGAAATTTACATTTATACATAATTTACCATTGACTCCTCCATATTTTGGCTACTGATCTTTTTATCTCTGTCATAGCACATTTTCTTTTAATATGCCTTGCATTATTCAGCTCTTCTTTCATCTGTAAGTAGCATCTAAAAGGGAGAGAAAAATCCTTTAGCAGTTGAAAAATTTTATCATGATATTTATTTAAATGTCTTTTATGCTAGTCCCGATATTTAACACTACTAAAATAACTGCTTCATCATTCTCCATTGTGTTCTCATTGACAAAGGATCCTTTAAATAAATATGATAACTTAAGCAATTATACATAATTTTCTTATTCCATGGGTATAAATAAAATGGGCCTTTCAACTTCTTTGATCTGCTGTTTATAAATGGATTTTTTTTGGTGATCATTAAGAAGTATGTGGTTAAATATTTTGAATGTACTCGCTGGAAGCAGGATGTGTTAACCTGCTCAAACATGGTGCGAATGATTTTGATAATGTTTTTCTTTTTTCTACGTTGCATACAATAATTATTCCTTAACAGTACCAATTCCAGCTTTGGTCGGCCAGGAGTTGAATGTTACTGCCAGCATGACAGTGGAGCTGCAGTAATCCAGCTTCAGTTCCTGATTAATGAGGTTAGTAAAATGATGTCCGTACTCCGTAATTTAGAGAAGATGCAAAGTGTTTTCTTCAATTTCTCATTAAGCAAGCATCACAATACAGAATACCGTTCATGCTAAGAATCATTTGTGTTAAACAGTGATATTTAAGGTAACTTTTTTTTAATCGTAGAAATTGCTTGACTAACTGCTGAAAATGGCTTTGTCTCTAGAGGACTCTTGCTATAAGCAAGAACTTTTTTGCTAGGAATATTTGTTCGTGTCATTGAATGTTGCAAGTTATCCCTTGAACTAGTAAAGTACACTTTTAATAGTACCAACAGTTTCAGTGGGTTGTTAATTTTATTTTGGTAGCTGTTTTAGCTGTGAGCTGAACAAAATTCCATAATTTGATCCCTCAGTAATTTCAGATCTTTTTTCTAGAAAGATGGCAGCTGAGACCTGACAGTGATGCTGTTCTCGAGCTAGCTAGGGCCAGATTTCTAGCGGAATTTCTAGCTCAGAGGAATGTTACAATTAAATATCACTAACTTTGTCAGTGCATAGATACTAGCCGCTGAGTTCATTGCTTAATTTCTCCGCAGATGTGTGCACAAAGAAACTGCTGTGCATGCACCAGAAAAAGCTGCTCCTTCCCCATTACCCCTCAGTATAGCACTGAACCAAGTGTGAGTGAGCTGAATGCCATGATCAAATCAGTTACCTCATTACTACTACTTGAAATTTATCTGTTTTATGATGTTGACATGAATGCTTATAAATATTTTTTTAATACTGGTAGCAAATATGTAGTATTTCCTCCATAATGTTTTTAATACTAGGGTTCTAGAAGTAAGTTGAATAAAACTTTGTTTCTAATAGGGAGCTCTTGTGAGTGCCTTGGCTGATGATACCTTACACCTGTGGAACTTGCGTCAGAAGAGACCTGCTATACTTCATTCACTCAAATTTAACCGAGAACGGTAGGAATTGGATTATTATTGCTTTGCACGTTACCATCACACTCTGCAAATGGGAGATTGGATTTATTAATAAAGTACAATTAATTAATTGTTAAATAATTGAAAGTGGATTTACAGTGGGATTGAGTTGCAGGCTGTTAGGGCCCAAATTGCTTATGAATGGACACCATATGTCTACTAAACTGAGATGACTTTTCTATTATTTTGAGTATTCCTTTGCTGAACAACAATATTCCTGTCTTTAAAAAGTAGAGGGAAAGGAGACTTAGTTTGTCTCCAAAGGAATTTTTGGAACAAAGGAAAGTATTCGTATGCACCAACAAGGCAACAGGAAAACGAGCTCCATTTTCAAACACTTACTGGGATATACTTGTATCCTTTCTTTTTTTTCTGTACAGGTTTTTGGGAAGTAGTCCTTCTTTTGCCAGAATAGGTACAGTCTCAACTATGCCTGCTTTTGAGCAGTGTGCTTCTGAGCTGAACTTCTTGGAGAGCTCAGAGGAGCCTAGCAAGAACACAAAAGTCTGTGACCTGTACCCCTGTTGAATAGGGTGGGAAGTAATAAGCTTTGAGTACTAGGTAGCAAGAAAGAGGTAGGGTTAAGTATTTATATAAAACCTTCTAATGTAATGTCATATGAAGTGCTAGAGCAGACTGTTGAGTGGATTATGGAGTAACTTTGTGGTTTTAAAGAGCAGGTTATAACCAAATTTGTCAGGAACGACAGATGCAGATTGTTGTTTTTCTGGGGTAGAGGACTAAGTGATTCCAAGTACCTTTTGAGGTTGTTTTGTGATCACTATGCGTAAACTATTATGCACAAAACAGGAAGTTCTGTTTAGAGTGAAATTCTTCACCCCAAGGAGGTGGTGGTGTTCCTTTATGCAGTACAGAAGTTGGGTAGGGATGAATGAAATTCACCTCTAGTTTAAGAAGGGTAGTCCAGCTATGAAATACAATGGTGTATCCAAGTCTAATTTTCTCCCCCTCCCCTTTCCCCTTGTTCTTGAATGACTTTTCTCTTACCTGTAACACCTAGTTAAGTGTAAATATAAAATTTGGCTTTGCAGTCTGAAGCAAAGCCTTGGACATCAGCTTCTAACTAATGCTTTAAAATGGATGTCTAAGGAGGTGATTCTGATTGTGTGTAAATCTATTGGAAGCGGATTTAGAGTCTTAGATGTATGGATATATTTGTTTAAGCGGAGTGGAAGTTTTCAACCATCATTTTGCGCTAAATGTGGTGTTCTCACTAGCAAAACCTGTCACAGGGAGTTGAACTGTATGTGCTCTTACCATAGGGTCAGGGAAGGAGTCATGGTAACTCAAGTCATTGCAGTGGTAGTACTAGTTATTAATTTTGGGCAGACTACTGATTTTCCAGGAAAAGCTGAGCCTTGCTAAAATATGTAGTGAGAGTACCATAATTGTCAACAGTGGCAAAGGTGAAGTTTCTGAGACAAGGGTTTATTCTTGTAGTAATTTTAATCTCTTAGTGTCCATCGTCATAACTTACAGAAGTAGCCAGACATGATCCCAGAGCCATAAGTTGTCATAGCCATTTATTAAGTCATGCCAGTTGACTGTTACCTATGTTTTCGAATGCTCAGTTTTCTTTTGACTAATTTATAACATAAAGCTTTATAAAATAAAACATGATCTCATTACAAGCGAATTATTTTGATTTTGAACTTCAGAGAATTACACAAATTCATTGCTGAATAATTCTATTTAGTTTTTTTAAATAACTTAGAGCTCTTAGTGATATTACTACTAGCAGGTTTCATATGTTATTGAATTTGAAGCAGTCAACTTTGGGTCAGTTTTATGTTGTATATTAGCTACTAAGTTTATTGACAAGTGTTCATAAATAAAACTGAACACTCAATTAGCAAGTGGAAAGATTTTAGGTACCTAATTCATAAAGTCTTTTAAATGATTTGATTTGGGGTTAAGATTTTCTCATAAGGATAACTAACTTCTCAGACATGAATTGTTAAAATATTAAATACTAAAACTGAACCTTGTAGTAATATGTTCTCTAATGATGCTTCACTTTGCCAGCTTGTACTTTGTAGGAATTTTCAGTATCTTAGAAATTAGTTTGGGTTTTTAAAAAAAAAAAAAGATAAACTAGGAAAATGTCCTTGGAGGAGAAATAAAGCCAAATCTTACTAAGTGACTGAAGCAATTACTCCAGTTATATCAGTATTTGCTCTAGAACTCTAGATGCAAAGGCTTAAAATTACGTACTTGATTG
>VXAL01007228.1:195216-210063 GCA_013399475.1 Chauna torquata | reverse complement strand
TAAAATTTTAACTCTGTTTTAGAATCCTTTTTTTTTTGGGGGGGGGGTTGGAAGGCAGAGCTGTGGTGCATTAACAAATTCTGCATTCGCTTGGTACAACCTTTTGCCAGCTTTGGTTAATTGCTTGCTTTTAGCCATATAGATGAATGACTGCCTGGTGCTTAACGATGTAATTTCCAGAACTCATATTAGTCTTGCCTGTTGGTGGTGTAGTTTTGGCTAGCTTTCTTTCAGGCCTGTTTTGAACAGGTGTCAAACAAGGAAACAAAGCTAGACATAGCTTGTTTTTAAGTTCTTGTCAAGTATTTTTGATACAAAACAAATGAATTTGAGTGTTAAATTCTCTGTAAACCAATTCAGAATGCAGCCTCTAGTACACGACTGGGAAGTGTTCTGGATTCTTGCTTTTCTGCTCATGAATTTTAAGAAAGGGAGCAGTAAGAGTTCTACACAAGTGTTATCCAGTACAGACTTCGTTCGTAGCAGTGGAAAATGTCTTCATTGGGTAACTTGCAGCTGTTCAGATTTGAACAAAACATTTCTTTAAAAGTAGTGGCCAGGAGCCTTTAAAGATGCTGCTTTCCGTTGAATCTATAAATGAGTTAAGTATCTATAGGTAAGAATTTGGTCATTTAATAGATTCATAGCTGTTGACTACCTATTGTACCAGTGATGGTGAGTAATTTGAAACAAGTCTTTTTTGACCTGGTGACTGATGAACTTGTTAATTTATAACAAATCTGTTAGCTGAAATTAATAGCAGATGTCAGAAACACAGTACAAAACAAGCTAGTTTTGCAAGTTTTCTAGCCTTTTGTTCTTGTCACATTTGTGTGGGTTTTGCAGCTGCTCCATGTTCTAAACGAAAGTTTAGAGATAGAGATACAGTTAACAGAAGTTACTAAACAAAAGTTAAAAGATACTAAACCAGTGTAATGCTGAGCTTGGCCAGTGTTCCTTGACTGTGTGAAGGAGGAAGAGGAGCAGTGTGTAGGGGACAGAAAAAAATGTATAATGATGCTTACATGGGGAGGGGGGATTACTTGCATGATTTATCATGCAAGTTACTGTATTAGTACCTCTTTGCCAAATACACAACTCAGTGTGTGAACTTATTTAGTATACTAGGTTTTGTGCATTGCGAAGATTTTTTTCAGTGAATGACAATGTAGTTTGTCATCTACATACCTGTATAAACTTGAAAATACCTCAGCTTTATGTAGAACATGAAAAATTTGTTTTGTAATCTAAGATTTGCATCTTTCCTGAGCTGCCTGTGATTCCATGCCTTAATGCTGAAACAAAATTTTACTTGCTTTTTGGCTTAGAGTAAAGACAAGAACCAGAATCATAACATAAAAACAGAACCAAGTGTTTACAGTACTAGTGCTTTGTATACCAATCACTGAATGCATTGATAGCAGTTTAATTTTTAATATGTCAACTTATGTGCTGTGGGATTTAAATAGTCCTCCTCAGCATGAAACTGCACAATTTGGAGTTACAAAATTGTTTTAAGTATTGCAGGTTTTGTACCCTGCTATAGACGACAATTTCAGCATTGTATTTAAAATACAAACTCTGCAGTGTGTATGAAAAAAAAATGCCACTTGTATTTACTTTTTACTAACACGTAGGATTTTTGACTTCTGCTATGACACATACCTCACTGTGTTAGATACTGTAAATTTGTACCCAGGCCACACATTAGCAGGCATTAGTTGAAGGGATTTCTTCTTCCTTCCACCTCAATGAATTCATAAACTGACCAATTCTGCCACTTTGTGGATAGCAGAGGGACATACATTTTTTTTGCCTTTGAGAACAGATGGTGATAGACCTTGGTGGTTTTTTTTCCCTTTACTGTGTGCCAATATCACTGTTTCACTTCCAGCCTTTATTTAGGGGGCTGTTTTTTCCTACCTTGCCCTGTGTGTTTTGGGGTAGGGTTACAGTGTAACTCTAAGATTACAGATACATATACAAACAATACTTCTGAGAAGTTAAATATTTGGAGTCTTTGTGGAGTCAGTAATATACCGGGTACAGGTTTAACATATGACACATTGCTAAATTTTTCACCCTTTTTCTAAAACTGGCTTATTTTTCAAGATCAAAAGGAAATGATCATCTGGTCTGCTTGCCTTTTTGATTTCATTGAAAACCCTTTTTTCATGTTGGGCTTAAAAGTGTTACTCAACGGTGATCCACTAGATGATGTATTTGGAAGGAGTTCTATCTTGTTTCAAAAAGTTAGCAAGAGAAAAAGAACTTTTCAACTGTCTGGATTTGCTGTAGATGTGAATGTCTCATGCAAGATCAGATTCCTTTGAAAGTTTTTTTCTTGAGGCCTTGCAGTACCTTCTGAGTCCCATGTGTAGGTGTGGTTGAAGGAGCTGCTTGTTTTCTTCTGCTGCCTTGGGCATTGAGGCAGAACTGAAGTGCTGAGTCCTATTACTCTGAGACTTCAGGTTTCTGAAACAGTTTTCAAAACCTGTCTCCACTGTCCAATTAGCAGTTTTCCCTGTACACTGATGGTTTTTACAGTGCTATGAACCACATAATGACCAACTGCCACATTCCTGGGCAGAATTCAACCTCTAGTCTTTGTCTTACCTGTCTGGCAGACTTTTCCCCATTAGCAATGAGCATAATTCTTCTATCTCCTATAGGAAATTTACATC
Source organism: Chauna torquata (assembly GCA_013399475.1). NCBI lineage: Eukaryota > Metazoa > Chordata > Aves > Anseriformes > Anhimidae > Chauna > Chauna torquata. Next base: position 207,379 of record VXAL01007228.1, on the reverse strand, counting down.
TCTGATGTGGCCATTTTTTAAGTCCTCGTATGTAACTTCCAAGACTAAATGTTTAACCTGAACTGCTTGTATTAGAGCAAGCTACTTGAGTGCCTTCTAATGCCAAAAGTGTTGGTTTTTCTTTGAGTCATGTCAGATATACCAGCAGGAGCTTATGAATGTAGTTCAGGGGATTTTACCAGTGGTAAGATATCCTGAGATTCGAGGTGTTTGGTGTGAATTCCTTCAGTATTGAAAAAAGTATGAAAACGTATATGTGCGTTGGTCTTTTGTCAGCATTACAAGCAATGAATCAGCCCTTTTCTGTTTGTGTGTAAATAAAAGCATGTAAGTCCCTTCTGAGTGAAGTCCAACTGAAGCTGAAAAGCTGCCCTAAAAGGGGGGAGGTGAAATGTCTCTCTATAAAGGAGGGAACATATAAGCCATGAAGTATGTTAGGGACTGTGTGTGTGTGTGTGTATAAATAAAAAAACCACAACCTACAGCAACATAGGAACTCTCAAGTTGAGCCTTTATCTGGAATGATGTCTAAATGGCCCTAATATTGGTCAGATCGGTGGTGGCAGTGTCCCGTTTTATTTCCGTTCTCAGCTCTTGCTTCCCCCAAACCACATTTTGACACCACTAGTGTACACCAGAACTCAGATATTCAATGTAGGTTCTTCTCAGTTGCCTTCAGAGGCAGCTCTTCAAGTGATCATATTTGGAGAAGCATCATTTAGAGTGCTGGGATATAGATGGAATTGAAGTACGTGGTCCAGTTTGTATGATGTACTGCCTTTATCCACACAGTCTTTTTAGGGACAATTTTGGGAGGCATTGAAGAGGAATTCTTCCTCTGCTTGTGCCTCCTGCCCCTTCAGGACTTTTTCGTACAAGTAGGTATTTTAAGCCTATTGCAGTTAACAAAGCTGGAAATAGCCCATTTGCAGCAACATTGGAAAATCACAGCCACTGCTTTGTTCCATCAGAACTTCATTCTGACACTGGCTCTTGACTTTGTACCCATTGAATGCTTGACACAGGGATCATGGACATGGAGTCTAGACTAGCATAAGACAAACTTTTCAGTTTTGGAATTTTACATGGTGGCCATCCCATGTATGAAAACTTGGAGAGAGTTTGAGGTATGCAGAAGACAACTCTCATAGCTTAAGACTTTTCTTAGAAAAATTTTATTTTGCATATACACCGATTTGAGCTGTAATTTAATTACAGTAACTAAAGACCTATAATGATAGTCTGAGATTCTAGAAATAGTTTTAGTGACTTAAAAATAAAATCTGTTATCAGTGTTTGTCATTCATCAAAGTATTTGTCACTGTGCTTTGTTAAAGCAGTGGAAAATTCTGAAGAAAGTAATACTTCATAATGCAGCAGACTAAGGAAAGGTAACGATTAATTTACAAGGATGTTTGTTGTCATAATACTACACTGAAGATAAGTATCTTTTTTTACTTAGTATTTCCCTTAAGTGGAAGAATTAGTCTGTTTACATATTTAATAAACTGAATTCTTTGAGACCTCTATAATTAAATTCCTCTGGGGAATACTATTGTTTGCTATAATTACTTTGATGTATGTTGTGACACAACCACAATCAAGATTTTTTCTTACCTGATTTTGACAGATTATTAGAAGAGACATGGTCTGCAGTTAAGAAAGGAAATATTTTCAATAGGTTTCCAAATGGCTGCTTAAAGACTCCTGTCACTGCTAATACGCTCCCATAAGCAATAGTACAAATTATATTCTAAGTAGAGTAAAAACAAGAAATGTTTTGTGAGGGTTAGGGTTTTTGTTTTATCAATATTTTTTGCTGCTAGTGTAACACTGGGTTTTCTGTATATAATTGTTTTCTTGAGAACGATTGGTTAAACTCTGACAAATGCATTTCATGAGGAAGGTTTTTCGTGGGATTCGTTAGTTTTTTTGGGGGGTGGAAGGTGGCTTTGTGAATGTGTATGCAGTGAGAAGGAGGAATTTGTGCTTACGGGAAAGTACAGCTACCTTAGAATTTAAACTACTCTGAGTGTTTTGGGGTTGCATAATAGGACCTCATTTTAGCAGTCATATTACAGTCATATTGTCGATTCCAGATTAAAAAAAAATCTCTTTAAAGCATTGCGTTCTTCTATAAAGGGATTTTTTTGTTTGCACTGGGATGGGGATGCAATGTATTTGGAATAAAGTGCTGTGCACAATACTTGCATTATGGCAAAAGTTCCATCAGCTTCACAAAATGTGCTAAATGAGGTAATTGAAATTTGTGAGGAGATAGCACGATGTATTTGTTATGCCATGAAAACTGCCTGCAAAAGCCTGCTTTCTGTCATCACTTGCTGACGCAGTCCCACTTAAGCTGTCTGTTTAGATGCACAAAACTGGTCTGTTTTTTTTTATGGATGCCTCTCTCCTGGTGTTTTTTGGAAAGAAAGTGTATGGTACTCTGTTCTTGACTGATTGTTATCAGGCAGTTGGGATTTGTGTGCAAGAAAGGCTTGCAAAGAAATTTTACTTGGTTCAGTGTATCTGTAGTGCTTTCAATCTCTGCCCAACCATTGGTTGTTTTCCACGTTTGTGTATGGATCCCTTTTCGGGTGGGGAGAGAAGGGTGCCTGAGTTTTGGAAATGTGCAGGGTGTAGTATGGTAGTTTCTACTCCCGTGAATCTTACGTATGTTAAGGACAGTATTTTCTAATCCTATCATGGCAGAAAGATAGGTTTCTGAAGGAAATTTTGCATTTTTAAGAAAAAAAAAAAAATGCAGTCCCTGGCCAGGAGGGAACTGCGTAACTAGCAAGACCACCTTGAGAATTGTTTTTGTCCCCCAAAACAAGTTTGAATCCCTTTTAGTCCCAAGTCCAATTTTAAATGGAGGAAGCTAGGTCACTGAATGTAGCTTGTATGGTGACATGCTGGTATGATTTCACTGGTTGTTAAGATGGTTATAGCTTCACTGAATTTCATTTTCTAAGGGGGCTGTAAAATTTCCAGCATCGTTTAAAATCTACTTAGTGTCTTAGGTAAAGCCTTAGTCACTAACGAGAAGAGAAGAGAAACTCAGTACGTGGACTGTAGTGTTGGAAATGTTATTCTGTATATTGAATGTAAAAATAAATGTAGTTATTTGAAATGAATCAATATAAGCAGATGAAAATACAATAGCATTTCTGAAAATTGTAAGGTGTACTTTTTTTCCCAGAAAGAAAATAAAGAAACAGGAAGTAAACTTATATTTGCAAATGGAATAACATTTATCACATTTGGGGTGAAACAGTGATTCTTTTGTCATGGCAGGATCAGCACAATGAATTTCCTTAGGATTTAGCTAGTCATCAGTTCTGTGAACTATTCAAGTTCTAAAAAAATATATATTTTTTGGTTATATAAACATCATACAAGACTTTTTTTCATTGTAGAAGACTGGTGGAAGCACACTTTGAAGGATAAGGTTGGAAACACTGCTTTATATGTACCTATGATTACAAGTCAACCTCCCAACTGAGATTTTGTAAATGTTTTGTAAAGCTGCTAGGTCAAATGTAATTTACTCTTGGTGTGGAAACATTTCTCTGCTTGCTAAATGTTGACAAAATTAATCTCTGCTGCACAGAGAATTCAGTAAATTGTATATGGCTGGTTAGTGCAGAACTATTCTGAAAAGGTATCAAGAGTACTGAGGAGTTGAATTTTTTCCTTCAAGCGTTGCCCTTTGGCTATAGCAATCAAAATTGCAGCCCCAGCTTTTATTTTTGTCCACCTTTAAATGACATGAAATAGATTTGTGTGGTATGGTTTTTTGTTGTTGTTTGTTTGTTTTTAGAATGAGTGTTGGACAACTGTAGATGAGGATGAAGTCACAGACTGATACAGTATTCAGGAGCATGGTCATGGGTACATTCTTTCTGGCTGCTAGGCCATGGTTTTAGACCCAACTGATTTCTGATATATGGAGTCCTGGTACAAAAAAGCTATACCACTGCAGAGTGCAGAGGGTTTGTTTCACCTCTTGCCTCACACTGCCTCTCTTCCCATACCCCATGACCTTCTTATAGGGGGGAGCTCTGTTACTGGGCAGTAGTGTTTGGGGACGTGCCTAATGAGAGTGTGTACAGATGTATGTGACTTTAACTTCCAATGAAATCAGTTTTGTCTATCTTTCAAGGAAGCTGGTGAAACTCAAGTGGTTCACCTGCAGTGTTTGCAGATTACTATGTATAGTAAAAATGTTATAACTTTTACAAGTTCACTGTGTTGGAGCGCTTTAAATCTTGTATATAGTCCTTTTTTTTTTCTGTAAAGCATCAATGAAAAAACTTAGTGCAGCCTTTGTGCTTAAATGTTAAAGCACAAGACCACAAGAAATCAAGAAAGTTGGAAAATGGATAAATTAAAGATTTGCTTGATCAAGCAGCATTCCATAATTAGAAATAAATTAGTGATATAGAAAGCGGTACGCTTTTGATCCAGGTAGCATTACAACAGAAGCCTTAACTTTTGAAACCTGTAATACAGATTAACATCTTTTCAGCCATTAGTAATTTTTTTCATTGCTTCTGTGAGCCTTTGATTTTATACTGAAGTTAAGTGCATATATAGAACATCTAATGCAAAGGATCTAAAGCTGTTCTTTGCATAAATAATTATTAACAGGCTTGTGAAATGATGCATGGATTTGGCAAGAAGGGAGCCCAACTGGGAGAAAATAAGAACAAATTTGTAAAGCTAAGGATTAGAGCTGATGGAACAAATTTCCATTTAATAATTATTTTACCTTGTCACTGTCACTGAAACATTTCTGAAAACCCTAGTTTGATAGTCCGAGTAGTTTGTCAAGTTTTTCCATATTGGACCATATCAGATGAAACTGTAAATTCAAAAAACATTTTATAGAAATTTTCTAGACTTTAACTTTCGTATTTCTGTTATATAGAAAATTCAAATACTTTAAAAGCTGCAGTTCTTATACAGACATGATTACCTTTATCAGCTTTGACAACAAAGTAAACAATAAATGGGACTTAAGAGGTCAGAAATAACGAACTTTTAACATACTAATACTTGTGCTGGAGATACAAAGAAAAGTTCTTTGCCATTATAGGCAGCCATTAGCATTTGGGTTTTGTTCAGCTATCTTCTTCCAGTAACAGAGGGGAAAAATACAAGGCAGGCAATTAAAACATGGCTTAAGTAAAATAGTATCACCAACTTTAAACTACTTTATAAATGACTTTTTTTAATTCCTTAGGTCTTATGGTTGTTTTTAGGTTTGCTCTTTGGGGGTGATGCTTTGGGTTACATGTAAACTTACATTTATTAGGTTAGATTTTCTCCCTTTGTCTCCTCACTTGAAACCAGCTTAAACTGCAGCAGTTTACTTCTAAAAATCCTTTGTTCTTCAAAACTTGAAATTAGATTGATTTTGAAAGGAGATTTATAGATTATAAAATAGGAGTATTGTATTTTAAGCTTAAAATGGCAGCTATCTTGAAAAAAAATCAATGTGATAACTTTCAAAGGTGGCTGTGTGATTTTATCTTAATGACTTAATAGTCTCAGAATACTTTGGTTTATATTTCATGTTTATTCTGTTTTACGTTGTCTGTGAATTTCTTACTTGGACCATGTACTGGTTTTGCTATTTTTCTCTACCTTTAACTTGTGTTTCTTCCTGTTTGCCTGCTGCATTTCTTCTTTCTTTTGGCAATGTAGACCATGAAATGTAGAATTTATAAAAGACTTTTCTTTAATCCCTTTTTCTGGTGGTATTCTTTTCCAGGATAACATTTTGTCATCTGCCTTTCCAAAGTAAATGGCTGTACGTGGGCACTGAAAGAGGAAACATTCACATTGTCAATGTGGAATCATTTACTCTCTCAGGCTATGTCATCATGTGGAATAAAGCCATTGAACTGTGAGTTTAATGGAGTATTGCCTATTGAGGGGAGGGAACAGAAGCGTCCAAGATGATGTCAGTTGCAGAAATGACATTCTTACCTGGAGCAACCTCCATATTAGTCTCGCTGTACCAAATATATGGGCAAAGTACATAGACATGTAAATAGCTTTTATTCTCATAAAAGTGAAGTGTTAATGTTAACTTGCATATTTATGTTTCAACCTGTAATGCTGTTATCATAGTGCTGGGAATAGACATAAAAATCATTATCTGTGGTGATAAAGGATTAGGAAATAAGTACGTATGTTGAAGTATGATGTGGCTGATATTTGGGCATGCGAGTCACTTATGCAGTTTTGGGAGTTTAAGTCCATCTGTAGGTGGAGGTGGACTTTGGTTTTTTTTTTTTTTTTTGCTTGTTAAAACTATTTCTGACTTTAATTAAGGCTGTGATGCCAAGAACTCTGTATAACATGAGTGTGTTTTCAGGAATAATCGGATTCAGTAATCCTTATAAAATATCTTCCAGAGTGTAAAGATATGCATTGTGACAGGGCTGATGCATATTTCAACCATTACTGGTTGAAAATGTAAATTTAAATAAGCCTATTTCAAGAACAATATATATTTTTTTTCTAGCTATTTTTATTCCTCCTTCCTTTTTTAATAACAGATTTTTGTATGCAAATAATGTTTTGTGGGTGAAAACATATACTTGTATGCTGCTGATCATGTGCTGTTGTTTTGTTCCCAGAATGTTATATATATCTTCAAAACATACATGAAATCCATCTCTTGCCAAAGGCTGTGATGGAAGGGGAGGGGAAAAAAACCACAGCTCTTCTTTAGTTAATCTTTTTTAATATCATAAAATCATAGAATGATAGAATGGTTTGGGTTGGAAGGAACCTTAAAGGTCACCTAGTTCCAACTCCCCCTGCCATGGGCAGGGATATCTTACACTAGACCAGGCTGCTCAAGCCCCATCCAACCTTACCTTGAACACATTCAAGGATGGGACATCCACAACTTCTCTAGGCAACCTGTTTCAGTGCCTCACTAACCACGTAGTAAAGAATTTCTTCTTTATATTTAATCTAAATCTCCCCTCTTTTAGTTTAAAGCCCTTACCCCTTGTCCTATCACTACATTCCCTGATGAAGAGTCCCTGTCCAGCTTTCCTGTAGACTCACTTTTAGGTACTGGAAGACTGCTATAAGGCCTCGCCGGAGCCTTCTCTTCTCCAGGCTGAACAACCTCAACTCTTATCAGCCTGTCTTCATAGGCAAGGTTCTCTAGCCCTCTGATCATCCTTGTGGCACTCCTCTGGACATGCTTCAACAGGTCCATGTCCTTCTTATGCTGGGGTCCCCAGAGCTGAACACAGTACTCCAGGTGGGGTCTCACAAGAGCAGAGTAGAGAAGAAGAATCACCTCCCTTGACCTGCTGGCCACACTTCTTTTGATTCAGCCCAGGATACGGTTGGCTTTCTGGGCTACAAGCACACATTGCCAGCTCATGTTGAGCTTCTCATCCACCAACACCCACAAGTCCTTCTCCTTAGTGCTGCTCTCAATCCATTCTCTGCCCAGCCTGTATTTGTGCTTGAGATTGCCCCAACCCAGGTGCAGGACCTTGCACTTGGCCTTGTTGAACTTCATGAGGTTTGCATGGGCCTACCTCTCAAGCCTGTCAAGGTCCCTCTGGATGGCATCCCTTCCCTCCAGCGTGTCGACCACACCGCACAGCTTGGTGTTGTCGGCAAATTTGTTGAGGGTGCACTCAATCCCACTGTCCATATCACTGACAAAGATGTTAAACAGGACTGGTCCCAATACCAACACCCTGAGGAACAGCACTTGCCACTGGTCTCCACTGGTCTCCTCCAACATCGAGCTGTTGACTAAAACTCTGAGTGCGACCATCCAGCCAACTCCTTACCCACCAAGTGGTCCATCTATCAAATCCATGTCTCTCCAATTTAGAGACAAGGATGCCGTGTGGGATATCAAGATAGCAATTCTTTAATAGCAAGAAGTCAACGTAAAATCATAACTCAGCTGTTTTAATAATGCCTATCTTGGGCAGTATATAAATAATATGTTTAAGAAATAGTTACTTTAATTCTTTTTTTATTCTTGTCCACAAATGTGCGTGTGGAAGAAGGAAGGTAGCGGAATATAGCTTTCTGGTTAATGTGCAATTAAAGGAGGGAAAGCTTTATGGAAATAATAACAGGAGCTTGGTCCTATCTGTCGAAGCTATTGTTTTTTGAGTTAGTGATTGCATTCAGATAATCTACTGTGTATGCAGATATACAACAAGATGGAAGTCTATTGTAACTTTCTGAAGAAAGTGGTGTGTAAAATAAGTATTGTATGAAACTGCTGATTTTTAGGTAGTATTTTGTTTTTTATGATCAACTTTAGGAGGCTTTTTAAGATTAATAGGTGTATTAAGTAGTCTTGATGTTTCACTATGAGAGTACATAAATATAATTTTTATACTACTTGTAATCATCTTATGAGATGCAATTTTGGACAGGGCTTTTACTGTTTTTTTTGTTGTTGTTTGTTTTTAATTGGAATTATTTCTTGTTTAGGTCATCGAAATCTCACCCAGGACCTGTTGTCCACATTAGTGACAATCCAATGGATGAAGGAAAGGTAGGATAAGTCTGAAGACTATTCAATAAACTATTTTTCAAGTAAGACTTTTTAAAAGTGTAAATACCACTGCTTTTAAAGGAGCGATTAAGTAGATGAGGACAGTGTTGGAAGCTTGAAGGAAGACTAAATCAAGGTTTTAGGCTCTGAAAATAACATGAAACAAGGTTATAGGTGTGACTATAGGAAACATTACTAGGATAGTTGAATGCATCTTATAATCGGAAGCTTTTGAAAATACAGCTGATACTGCTTAATTGCAAAAATCCTTGAAAACAGAAGCAAGGAATATTATTGTAGAAACAAAAATTAAAATGTTTATTTAAAAAACCAAAAACAGAAAGAACAACAACGACAAAAAACCTGAGTGCAGAAGTAATGGGATGGAAATTAATAACTTTATAATGCCATGGGGCTGTTATTTTTACAACTGTAAAATGCTTTGTGGTCACTGAAGTATATTTATATAGAATGTTGTGTACTTTATCTTTAGTTTAGCCAATCCAAGACAGTATTTTTTTATGATATTCAAGATCTAACTGACATACTATCATTTAGCAGGCAGTATCTAGTGGTTAACACCTAACTGGCTTTGTACTGCAATTTGATACTTCAGAGAAGTTATCTTTAGTGAAACATGTAAGAAAATGCTACATATCAGACTTGTATTCTTCTCCCTGTGAGATATTACCAATGTGATCTTTTTATCTTGACAAAAATTTTAGCAGTACACGTTCTTGAAGCCCTCAGAAGACGCTCATTTTAATGTCCTGTGACACAGCAGCCACAAAGAAGAACCTGAACTATGAAATCAATCGTCATAAGTTCTTTATTACTAGAGTAAATCTTCAGGTATTACCCTTTGTTTTGGGAGACCTCTTACAAGGCACATGTAAAAATGATACAGAATGGAAAACTTAAGTTCACAGTGAAGATTTCATGAATTAAATGAAAGAGAAGTCAAAGAGTTAAATTAAAACACTTGTTTTCTCTGGGTGACAGCAATTACTGTAGTACTAAAACGTACATTTTTGTAGAGAAGGAAACTTCTGGTAGGCAGTTTAACTCAGTCCTTTTTTTGGCTGTGTGGCCAATGCCTCTTCTACTTGATTTTTTTTTACACAGGAAGGAGGTAGTTGTGCTAGAAAACAGTGGACTCTTGGAAACCCTCAGGAGTCTGTATAAAGAAATGCTTCCATTTGTGCTAGAATGTATTATCTGTTTTTGTCTTATCCATTTGTCTTCTGTTTCCCAAGTGTCATATAGCATGGAATGCTATAGAATCACTTATATATGATGAACTGTGTACAGAATGACTCTATATATTATTATTTTGCTGTAATTCATTCTTCACTTCAGTCATGGTTGCAAGACTTGAGTCTGTGCTTCAGGTGTCAGACCTCTTCTCTAGTCTTAGGATGGGATCATATGACTCTCCCACCCTTTGAAGGATCTTCAGCCTGTTTAGCTTGTGCCTTATATAGTTATTTAGCAAATCTAACTGATCTGCTGCAACTTTTGTTTAGGTCCTTTGGTCTACAGTTGAAGAGTAAGCAGGAAGGGTTTTCCTTAATTTTCACAAAAGGAATTAAGTAAAATACAGAAGAGGGATTTGAAAACTGCAGTCAATATGCATCTCTTCTAAAAGCATGTAGACCTCTGACAAAAGTATGGTTATAATTTGACCAGATATACCAGAGAGCTTGATGCCAAACAGATTTTCGTTACTGACTCCCCCCTGGAGTATTCAGGCATAAGTGATTGAATATATTGAAGAACTAAATTCTGAATATTTATTTCTGTCAATGTAATGGCTGGGAAATATCCTAGAGTTTTGAACTCCCAAGTGTGAAGAACTTTCAAGGAGAAAGAAAATAATTTTGCTTTCTACTGTTCCACATGTGCAGGAAAAATACTATTTTTCTGTTTGTGCTTTTTGTTTGACGTGTTAGTGGTGGATAAAAGATTAGGCAATGATAATATTGTCTCAGCAGTGGTTTGAATGTTTTAATAGCATGCTAGTTGTAAGCTTGTAACCTAGACACCTGAGGATTCAGTCCAAGAAGAATTTTCTGAGTAGAGCTTTTCCATTCAGTTGAAGCTCACTGAAATAAGCATGTAAACTACTGGGTTTCTCTGTAGGAGTAGGTCTGAATCACACTATGGAATCATGGACCCTAGAATATGAATGTAATGAAATTACTACTGCTTTATGTTGGTGTTTTTGTTTTCATTTAGAGAAGTGTTACTTAACCATTTTCAGAGGTTTGTTGGATATGATTTCCTGTTACTAAAACAAAATACTTAGATACTCAACAAGATGTTAGAGCAATTATTATGAGCAATTTAGATCTTCATTCCTTGCAGAAATGGTTTAGTTTTGCTTCTTGAAAAAGATGATTTCAGTAAGTATTCCATTGAATTTCTCTCTAGCTTTCCTCTTAACAACTAATATTCTTTGTGTTCATTTAGCCGATTATCTCAATTTTGATTAATATCTGGGGAAAGCTTATAGTACCTTTTTTCCTTAGAGACAATGAACTGTTACCTAGAACTTCAGGAATGACAGTGTGTTTTTCCAGCAAATCTAAGCAGAAAAAATTCCAGTGAGGAGAACACACATTAGTGTAGTGAACAAGAAGTGCTTCCCCCACCCTCAGTACCAATTTTCACTCAGGAAGAAATACATTTAGGAGAGAGTTTAATATTGGCCTTTCTGGAACTCAGAGGTATTTCCAAGGACTTTTCTGAAGATAAATATATTTTTCTTCAAACTGCGTGTGTTTCAGTTGTATTAGCATTGTATTAGCTGGAAATTTAGGAGAGTGAAAACCAGTACAAAGTAAATCTTCAACGTTGAGGTCTTCACAGCTTGTCACTAACTTCTGTCTTCACAACCACTTGCAGTTACTTCATCTAGTATTATGCTGTACCTCTTTGGAACAGGAACTGCAGGCCATGTAAATGGTATTATTTTTGCTTATAAAGACTTGATGTTTATGCTTATTATTGCAGCTCCTGATTGGCTTTGAGTCTGGAACAGTGGTATTATGGGATCTGAAGTCAAAGAAGGCAGATTACAGATACTCACATGATGAGGTAATAATTTTTCATCTGCATTACATATTATGAGGACATCATTCAGAATTCTGAAGGTTATTATTTTATTCACTTCTCCTCCTGCTCCTGTCACTAGTGGATCAATAAATAGGTCTTTTTGAAACTGCAAGTACCTGAAGGTTTCTGTAGAAGAGACAGTCTGAATAATAGAAACGTTATACTGAAGAATTGTTTGAGTGTTTTTCCAAGTTTTTTTTTGCAATGAATGGTGGCATGGATTAGGTTTCTCTGACAATTTCTATGGGGGTGAAGCTTTCGGCTCTTTTTTTCTGTTGAGTAGTGTGACTTTCATGTATGTTAAGAGCTTGAGTCTTTAGCTGAAATAAAATGGCTTAGCAATTTTAGTGATTTGGAATCTCTCTCACTTATAAAAATGTGAAGGAAACCACTAAATAGTCCTCAGTAAGATGGTTCTGTAAATGCACCTTTTCTTTGTAGGAGAAGATCAAGGTTAAAAATGGGAGAGGTTTGTTT
>VXAL01007228.1:165365-185451 GCA_013399475.1 Chauna torquata | reverse complement strand
TTTCTTTATTGTTCACTTTTCTCTCACGTAAAGGCAGCAACTAGATTTCACTTAGCTTTTTCTGCAGTAAGATTTCATGTGGCATGGCTAATTGTTCTCTTCCTAATTTTATGAACATAAAGACATTTCTTTATTTGTGTAAAGATTTACTAGTAGCTTCCTACTCAAACCTGCTATTGCAACATCAGAGTGCTTATTCAAGCTAATATTTTGTTTTCAGCTGAAAAAAAAAAAAAACCTTTCTTCCAAAAAATCTTATTGGTCATTACTTAAAATTATTACTTTACTTAAAAGTATTACATTAGTTAAATTCTCATTTTACTTATGTTCTCAGCCCTTGTTTTCCTCTTGTGCATATCCACTTAGGCATCTCAAAATGACATGTGAACTTTGACTTAATCCCATCAAGTAGATCTTTTGTATGGAGAAGGTATTTTGCCCAATAATAAGTAGTTTTCGTTAGCAAAGCTCAAATAAGGGCTTGCAGTTATTTTCTGCATGCTACCCATTGCTGAAAAATGTTTTAATACAATGCTCTGAGAAAGATTTTTCTTTTTCCCTCTTAAACGTGTCAGTACAATGAAGGCAGTGTTTCTGATGGATAAAGTAAGTTTGAAAGAAGTACTTTAGCACTGAAAACTTACCGTAGGTAAATTAGAACGTACTAAGAGCAACATGATTTAATTAGCGCTTTCTGTAATTTCCTTTTGCTGTCTAATGTCATCGAGGAAGGAGTAAGGATAAAATGACGCTAAGATACTAGTCTTCTACTGTTTTGTTTTTTTTCTTCTCTTGCATAGGCTATCCATTCTGTGGCTTGGCATCATGNTTGAAATTGGATGCCCACTTTGTTTGACAGCTCTTAAAACACAGTGAAAAACTTACTTTTAATGTAAACATGTTTTATAAAACTAGGTATTAAAAAATCTCCTTTTGCAATGCAAGTAAATTTTTGTTATCAAATTCTGATAGNGGAAAACAATTTATTTGTAGTCACTCAGATGGTACCTTGACCATATGGAATGTAAAATCTCCTACCAAACCATTCCAGACAATCACTCCACATGGTAAGATTGAAATTGGATGCCCACTTTGTTTGACAGCTCTTAAAACACAGTGAAAAACTTACTTTTAATGTAAACATGTTTTATAAAACTAGGTATTAAAAAATCTCCTTTTGCAATGCAAGTAAATTTTTGTTATCAAATTCTGATAGGTTTCATTATTAAAAAAAAAAAAGACTAGTCTTTATGAAATAAGACTCCAACTCAATGCAATGCTGTCTAAATCTCTGAACTTTAGGCTGGTTTTTACACAGTGACATTGATCTTGAAGTTAACTAATGCATGTATTGCAGGGCTTGCTTTTTGCTTGACATTACAATCCCATATGTTGTTTAAAATACATATAAGCAAGCATCTGTTTCATGTATAAATGTGTAGATCACCATATAAGTTCTTGGAAAGGTTTGTAACAGAATAAGACTAGCATCTGGTAAGATGTTGCCACTTCTCAGATAATTCTGCATTAATTTTAGCCTAGGAAATTAACGTTACATGTTTTACATGTTGTTGTTCATATTGTGAAATATGCTGCTGCTCTTCAAAACAGTTGTATACATGTGCCAGGTTTACCTGGTGCACATGTCTAAGTCATGTGTTAATAACTTATTTACCTCAGAGTTGTAAGTGTGAATGCAGCGGTGAGGATCATCTGTGAGGTTAGTTGTTGTAAGATGCTGTAGTTAAGCGTCCTGGTTTACCTATCTGAGACTCCAGCAAGTCCCTGCTTAGTACGATGGCTGTGGACCAGAGTGTAAAAAAGGAAGCTGTAGATTTCTTGTGATCTTGTAGCAGTCAAAAAAAAAAAAAAAAAAATTAGGCAAAACTAATTTTAGTTCTATGTTTTGTCCTCTTAATAATCATTTTTGTTTTGGTATTAGGCTGCAAATTAAATTTTCTGCAGAACTTTATAGCTGTATCAGATTTTATCAATGTACAGACAGAAAAGGTGCGTATTTACACTATACTTTTAATTTCTACTGACTCCATGGGAAATTGTACCTGTAAATCTTCAGTTACTAATAGTGCAAATAGTGCAAAGTAGAGAAAGTGTGGCCCTTCATGTTCAAACTCAAGTCTTAGTTTTTAAGGATAATGCTTAGAATAAACCTAATTTTACTTGTAAGCTGAGCAATTTTAATTGCAAAATAGTAGACATGAAAAATTTTAAATCTCTCAGGGCTAGTTAAAACAACTTTTTTTTAGGGGAGGATTATATTTGTGAAAACAAATATTCCACAACACTTAAAACAAACAAAAACAAAGCAAAACAACAACAACAAAAACCAACAACAACAAAAATGTAAATATTCTAGGTTAATGTACTAGGTTGACAGTTTTAACAATTTTTTCCATGGTATTTCAAGGCATGCTCTGTCAGAGTTGCCAGAGGTGTTGAATGTATGTTTGTATGAATGTTCTACTTTGCAAGTTGCATAGCGAATTTCATAATTTGCCATCATGTTATGGAGTTGTATGATTAATATAAGAAAAAAAATTTGCTTTAGGAAAGCAGCTGAAGGATGGAAAGAAGCCAGAACCCTGCAAACCTATCCTTAAGGTGGAATATAAAACAACTAGAGCTGGGTAAGACTCGTTTTGCATGTGAAGTTAACACACACAAAATAAATGAAACTTTATGAGAATGTCCTTTGTTGTTATCCCAGTTGTTGGGATACATATCTTGGTGGCACTGAGCTACAATGAAAAAGCTGAAACAGTTTTTGGAAAATCAGATATTGCTGAGTAAACTGCAAAAACATAAATGTGAACAAGTTACTATACACAAACCTTTACTTAGGTAAAAATATTGCTAATAAACTATCTACATGCTTCTTCTGTGCTACCAAAAATAACCCTTGTCTATTTTTGCTCAGTCTTCTGAGAACATATATTATTAAAGAAAAAAAGCCTGACAGAGCACAGAAGACACACTGAAGTACAGAGGCCTGAAAAACTGAACTTTGAAAAATAGTGACCTGATGCAGATATTCTAAATTCTGAATACATGTTCCACCCGCCTTCCCCTAAAATGTTACTGACGGAAGCTGTTCTCACAGAGTACAGTAATTTATGCAGCGAATTGTGCCTAATTATGCACATTGAAAATGTAACAAAGCAGTAATTGCAACAAGAGGCTCAGATGGAGTTACAGTATCTTGAGTAGCATGTTTTGTTAGCAAGACTGCAATTAGGATTGAAAGATTTCATGAACTGCATGTGATTTCTTTTCTTTATGGTTCTAAAGTGCTTTAAAATGGTTGGGTAAAAGGTACAATGTAAAGATAAAATATTCGTGGAAACCTGCTTAGCTATTTGCAGATGTTGATTTTTTTAAATTTTTTCTTCAACTTTTGGGGGTTTATGGATTGTTTTGTTTGCTTTCCAGGCATTCAAATCTATAGAATATTATTAATTGATGTAATACTGATTTCTACTGTATCAATACACCTGTACAGATAACATCAGTAGCTGTGTGTAATTTAGTTTGCTAAAAGTGAGGTAAATAGAAATTTAAGGCTAGTGTCCAGATGTTTGAACATCCACGAGCAGTTGAAAAGTCATACTTTACTTGCCATAGTCTACATCTGTCTGCATATTTTTCTCAACTGAAATGTGAAATCGTGATCTAAATAAAGGTACAGATAAAACTAAAGTAGCCTCAACTTCAAGTTACAATTTCTGCAGTCAAAAGCCTTCTATTATGAATTCTGAAGGAAAAAAAATAGTTTGAAGCTTGTTCTATACAATTACAATATAATAATGTGAAAACTGGTCGACTTTTCATACGGTTTTTGAAAAGGAGCTTGTTCTAGTACAATTTCTAAGAATACGCAGCTCTTTGTGGAGACCACTTTTTCCTAGTGCGGGCTTTTTTCTGTTACACCTCATTTTCCAGAGTGCATCAAAACATTCAGTGTGGATGAATTTCAATTTAATTTCTCTTTAATATTCTTCTCCATCTTCAGTGTACTTCTAAATCTATATCAACACATCTGTGTTGTGATATTCTTCCCTTCCAGAACTTTAATCAAAATAAATACTAAACAGAATTTGCCCTGTGGCGGGGAAGCAATGCACTGGAAAGATCTGTTCATTTACTGTTACATGTACAGTTCACACTTTGATTTCTCAGTTCCAGTTGTAATCTTATAACAAGAGTTTTAAAGCTTGGCTAACTACCTTTCAATGCTTAAGATTTTTATAGTTTTTCTCTTTACTGATTGAAATTGATTGTGTGAATATGATACAGATTTGATTGTCATCTTTTGCTCATGGCTTAATTTCTGTAGTGCAGAGGAGAACCACTTTTGGTCCCATCGAGGACACGCATCTAAGTTTTTCTCGCTAGTGAAAGCAAATAGTTTTGCTTTTATAGCAGTCTGCTCTAACTGTTTTTCAGAAAACAAAAAACCTGCAACAATTTTAAAAGAAGTACCACTTAATGCGTAATTTATTTCACCTAACTTCTTTATTGTGAAAAACAATGAGTATTCCACATTCACTTCTGTGCTCAGAAGAATAGAACATCTTTCTGCCATCCCTTATCCCTTATCCAGAGTGGTCTAGGATCTGGCTTTGTATTTCAGAATCTCCTCATGTAGAAAATAATTCATGTTATGTTCTTTGTAATTGTTTTCTTGACTGCTTCTCATTCTAATAAATGATTTTTTTCCTGAGAAAATGTGTCCAGAACCACACAGAAGGAAGGAGCGTAACTGATTGCAGCCTGTAGTAGAAGCTAGAGACACTATTCTTGCTATTGTTGCAGCATTTATTAATACCTTCTCTTTTATTTTCCCCCACTATCTATTCTATATCATGAAGCTGGAGTGGGGCAAACAGGAGGCTGTGATAAATTGTATATTATGTGCATATTAGAGAAAATATGGACATATCTTGTAGTAAGTTTCTGTAAAGACTTTTAGAAATTTTTTTCGAAGAGAAGCCCATAATCTCTTCTGTTAAGGCTAGAAGTCTTTGCTTTGTTCTACTCAGTCATTTGACTACACAGTATGAGTATAGGCTATGACACAGAAATGAATCCTTCAATTTAGTGCATGGTGGTAGGGGAAAAATAGATAAAAACGTCTAGGGTAAATGTGTGTTGAAGTATTGGTATTTATTTATGTACTTGCCTCTTAAAAGGTCTTTGAAGTTTGCCAGGTAGCTGGTTGCTTCTCCAAGACAGCCATGTTATTGTGATTGCAAAATTAGTTTGCACTTTTTGCAAAATTGTTCAGCTATCAAACTTTAGGGTAATTCTATACAAAAAGTAAAATTATTGGGACTACTTCTTCCTGATCCTACTGGAATACTTTATATTATGGATAAATGTGGCTGTTGACAAATCTGAATCTGCAGTTCAATAGAAGAGAAACCATTCTAAAAGTTTAACAAAATAATTAAAATTATAATTATAATAATAATCTTGGCAAACAGTCTGCTTTTAAATTTTGAAGCATACCCAAACTACCTATTGCACGGAGGGCTGCTTTGCATTGTTCTTGATGTATCTCTGCTTAGTGATGTTTCATTGAACTTTACTATTAGGTTACGAAAACTGACCAGTCTCTTTTTACTTATCTTGGTTTGATCCTATATATCTGTGCTTTATTCTAGGGAGCCTTTCATCATTCTCTCAGGAGGCTTGTCGTATGACACTGTAGGAAGAAGACCCTGTTTAACAGTTATGCATGGAAAAAGTACTGCTGTGCTAGAAATGGATTATTCTATTGTTGATTTTTTAACCCTCTGTGAAACACCATATCCTAATGGTAGGCTTTGTAAAGATTTTTCTCAGTACTTTGACTTCTTCTCTGGAGTTTTATCCTGTCAGCATATTCCTTACTATTGCCTTTGTTTTATCTCTGGGGATCACACTGCAGCAGCAACATCTGTTATCCCTATTGTCTGAGGTCTGTTTTTCTTCCCAAAACATCATAATGGAATAGATTATAAGAAAACTTATTTTGTTTCTAGAAGAATGCTGATTGCTGGTTGCATGTTTTTTCCTTTTTTTAATCCCAAAAGCATATGCAGACAAAAAGTAGCATTACAATTTTAAGCTGTAGCTGTTGCAGCAGATGTGTTCATCGATATTTATTAGTGCACATAAAACCTTTCCAGTCAATGCTAAATCTTGATTAGCATTTGTGTAGTACCCTTAACTTTAGTGACTTTATTATTCATTCCAATACTTGCACAAAATTCTTCGCTAACTTGTAATCTCTATTTTGCAGAAGGGGATTTTTATTTAATCATAGATTATGTAGTTGTCCCACATTAGTGCTATTATTTCTCACTCCAGTGTTGTTAGCTGTCAACTTCCATCCTCTGATGGAAGTTACATAGAACTGCTTAGCTCAGAATTTGAGGTCTTTCTGAAAGACAGAAAGCTGAACTTTGGAAACTTTCAGTCTTCTTATTTTAGTGTCAAGTGGGCTGTCTTTCATTCATTACTGGACACAGTTAAGTTTGTTATTGCTGCTAAGCCCCACTGAATATGAGGAAAAACAATTTGGGGTTGGGGGTATGTTGTTGTTCAGTAATCATTACTCTCAGAGTCATGCTTATACGAGTTTATCTGCATGTTCCTCCTCTTGTTATTTGAGCTGTTCAAATGGTTCGAGCAAATTGGAAGAATGTTGAGGGCACTTAGCTAAAGGGGGAGTGTGGCTTTTCCAAACTTAACTTGCAGTACTCAGAGCAGCAAGTGTATAAATATCTTCAAATCTATGTAGACAACCGAATTGCTTTTCTACTCTTGACTATCAAGTGCAAGCACTGGTCGCATGCTTGAGGCTGTGCATGCAAGCAACTATGTTTACCTATAATTTTTTTCTTTCTTGTTCTTAGACTTTCAGGAACCATATGCTGTAGTTGTTCTCCTAGAAAAGGACTTAGTGCTGATCGACCTTGCACAAAATGGGTAAGAATCTTGTGCAGTCTTTTTAATGGTTGCATGCGGTGGTCAACCCATTGTTCTGATCTTCAGCTTTTTAATCCACCATAGTGTGTCTCCCTGGCCAACACATAAAATTTTGAATATTAAATTTAGGTTTTATTCAGTAGAGCAGAGAATATCTTTAGATCAGCTTTTCTCAAGTTAATATGTAGTAGATGAGTAGAATATTCATGTGGCTCTTTCCAAACTTGACAGATTATTAATATATCACTCATGCTTTTTAATTGTCACAGTTTATTTTAGAATTGATTCCTTAGTGTGATGAGAGCAGCTCAGTTGGCAAAATACTGCATAGAATTTTGGGGAAGGGAGCAGGCATAACACTTGTTTGAATAGGTGGATAATTTTGGCTGACAATGAGTGTGGTTGTCATCGCATAAATGCTTCTTAATATTATTGCCAAATGAAAAAGCTATAACTATTGCTTAGAAGTAACTCAGTATAGATGCAATAACTTCCATGTATGTGCGCATGTGTGTATAGTGCACATGTGTGTTAGAACGGCAACATCTATTCCGTCATTCCTTAGAGTGGTAAGAGATTCCTTAGCGTGGTAAGAGGTTGCTTAAAAGTAGTATCTTATTACAGTTTTCACACCTAAAACTTGCCCCATGCATTCTGAATCTCTTATTACTTTGCCCATGGAACAGTCTGTGAGTCTTGCAATTTTTTATCAAAGGCTTTGATGTCTTTTTAGGCAACAATAGCCATTAATGGATTAGTAGCAGGTGAGCTTGGCTAATAAGATCTTGGTGATGTTCCTGATTAAAAGTAACAAAGCATGTGAAGAACATCCCTCTAGGGCAGAACAAAAACTTATAAATATGTATCCTCAAAGTTTATGGTGATACCTTAGGCAATAAAGGCTCTATGTATTTTGGGAGAAGGTCAAGTTTAATCCTAATATCTGAAATTAGTTTAGTTCACAACCGTAATGAGAATGGGAGCTACTGAGCAATTTCATTTGGATTTTCCCAGCGTTACATGGCCATATGCTGTAGCCAAAATTTTTTTCTGATAAACCCCTGGCATTAAGCTTCCAACCTTGATATGTTGGAAGATTCATAAAATGAGTTTAATGGGCTTGAAATAAAAAGGGTTTTACAAGTCTTTTTTTCTGAAGTGAAATAGTTGGCAGTGGCTGAAATTTGAAGTTCTGTTAAGCCATGATCCATTTAGTTAGTATTTAAAAAAAAAAAAAAAAAAGTAATCTTGAGTAGCTACATTTTTTTAGAAGACCTATATGGTCTTTGTTTCACTTGCAAAGTATTAATTGTTTTGCACCTGGAAGAAGCAATAAAATGCAGAGATTAATGCTACAGGATTTTTCCTTTTGCCCCATGCTGTCATATGGATTTACCATATCTTGTTAAATAAGCCTCTTTTCATTCAGTTTTTGGAAGATTGTTTTAGTTTCTGAGATAGCTTTATATGAAACTATTTGTATGCCTGATGTTTTCATCTGTTGCTCCTAATTTTTCCTTTAAATGGGAAAAAAATGAAAAGCAGTCACTTTTCCACTCTCAAAAAAAAAAAAATAGTTGTGGGGGTTTACCCAGCTAAACAGCCGACCTCCACCACAACCGCTCGCTCACTCCCCCTCCTCAAAGAAACATGGGGAGAAAATACGATGGACCAGGGCTTAAGGGTTGAGATAAGGACAAGCAGGTTACTCACTAATTACCATCATGGGCAAAACAGACTCAACATAGGGAGATTAATATAATTTATTACTATAACTAGCAGACTAGAGCAGTGAGAAACTAAAAGCAAACTAAAAACACCTTCCCCCCACCCACCTTTTTCTACCTCCTCCCCCCGAGCGGTGCAGGGGAACGGGGAATGGGGGCTGCGCTCAGCCCATATCGCTGCGTCTCTGCTGCTCCTTCATGGTCGCTCTCTGTTCCCCTGCTCCAGCATGGGGTCCCTCCCACGGGATGCCGTCCTTCCCGAACGGGTCCTGCGTGGGCTTCCCACAGGCTGCAGCTCTTCAAGAGCTGCTCCAATATGGGTCCGTACCACGGGGTCCATCCTTCAGGAGCAAACTGCTCCAGCATGGGTCCCCCACGGGTGGCAGCTCCCACCGGATCACCTGCTCCTGTGTGGGCTCCTCTCCACGGGCTGCAGCTCCAGCCCGGAGCCTGCTCCTGGGGCGCTCTCCCTGGTCTGCAGCCTCCTTCAGGCCACATCCACCTGCTCCACCGTGGGCTCCTCCACGGGCTGCAGCGTGGAGATCTGCTCCATGTGGTACCCCATGGGCTGCAGGGGGACAGCCTGCTCCACCATGGGCCTCACCACGGGCTGCAGGGGAACTTCTGCTCTGGCGCCTGGAGCACCTCCTGCCCTCCTTCTTCACTGACCTTGGTGTCTGCAGGGCTGTTCCTCACTCCTCTCCCTCCCAGCTGCTGCTGCGCAGCAGTTTTTTTTTCCCTTTCTTAAATCTGCTCTCCCAGAGGTGCAAACAACATCGCTCACTGGCTCAGCTCTGGCCAGCAGCGGGTCCCTTTTGGAGCCGGCTGGAGCTGGCTCTGATCTGACATGGGGCAGCTTCTGGAATCTTCTCACAGAAGCCACACCTGTGACCCCCTGCTACCAAACCTTTACCACGTAAACCCAATACAGTAGTATTTGTTACACTGATGAGAAATGTCCTTTGAGCACAGGTGCATATACCTGCTTATTGTTATTATTGGCTTTTTTCCTCAGTAAAGCTGCCTCACTCCTCTGTTGGAGGTGAGACATTATATGTGTGTTTATTTGCTTCAAATTGGTAACTAAGAGTTGCTATCTCTAACTTTCAGAAAGTGACCTTGGAGTTGTAGGTAATGTGCGGGACAACTTCCTGTCTAAGAACATGTTGTGGTTTAACCCTGCAGGCAGCTACACACCACACAGCCGTTCGCTCACTCTCCCCCCACACACCCAGTGGGATGGGGGAGAGAATCGTGAAAAAGGAAAAAAAAGAAAAAAAAACTCATGGGTTGAGATAAAGACAGTTTAATAGGACAGAAAAGAAAGGGAAAATAATGATAATAATGATAATAGTAAAAGAATATACAAAGCCAGTGTACACAATGTAGTGCACGATGCAATTGCTCACCACCCGCTGACCGATGCCCAGTCTGTTCCTGAGCAGCGGCCCCCCCTTTTCCCCGGCCAGCCCCCCCAGTTTTATTGTTCAGCATGACGTCATATGGTATGGAATATCCCTTTGGTCAGTCTGGGTCAGCTGTCCTGGTCCTGTCCCCTCCCAGCTTCTTGTGCACCCCCAGCCTCCTCGCTGGCAGGGCAATACAAGGAGCTGGAAAGTCCTTGGCTCTGTACAAACACTGCTCTGCAGCAACTGAAAACATCATTATCTTCATCAAAAAATCCAAAACACAGCATTGTGTGAACCTCTACAAAGAGAATTTAACTCTATCCCAGCCAAAACCATGACAGAACAGCATAATACAAAGTGAAAGGTAGTCTTCTCGTCTTCCCCCTGAAAGAATAGACTGAAGAGGTAGAAATACATTCATAGCTTCACATTATTACAATTAAGACTTAGTAACTTCAATTCTTCCACAGGCCGTTAAAATAGTAAGATTTTTAAAATATGAAACTAGAGAGAATAGCAGTGTTGTAAACATTCTAGAAACAGTACAAAATTGTGTAGATCTTTAAACAGAACCTGAAGTTTGATAGCATACTTGATGAGCAATAAAATTTCATAACATATTCATTCATAATCTAATTTTATATGCATTTTCCTTTGTATGAAAAGAGTGCAAACAGTCTTCCGTGTTTCACTTGTTCTGCACGTAAAATAAACTGTTTTTGCCTAGACTAACAGTGTTCCCCTTTCATCCATAAAAGGTACCCTATATTTGAGAATCCCTATCCTTTGACAATACATGAGTCTCCAGTTACATGTTGTGAATATTTTGCTGATTGTCCTGTGGACCTCATACCTGCACTCTATTCAGTTGGTGCTCGACAGAAACGTCAAGGTTACAGTAAGAAGGTACATCATCTAGTACATACATATGTATTTGAAAATACTGAATATCAACTGCTCTAAACAGCATAAGCATGGCCATACTATGACTAAAGTGCCAGCTGACAGTTATCCCATCTTTGGCTAATAGCACATGTCTAGAGAGGATATAGCATGTGTCATGCCTGTAGTTACGCTTTCCTGATGTGATTCCATTGATTGCCAGATCACTGGAAGCTAAGGGACTTTGTGGAGCATGGGTGTTGTTTATAGCATCGTTGACTTTTCTTTGCAGTAGACGTATCTAATAACTTTTTGAACTCATGTGAAATACCATAATCTGCATTATCTGTAGTAATATCAGTGGCTTAACTCTGCACTGTATGATATCTTCTTCCTCAGTGTATTTGTTCCTGTATTCAAATTCCTTTTGCTATGTTTCCAAATTTGATCCCTGTATTGTATTCATTAATCTTCTAGGAATGGCCTATCAGTGGAGGCAACTGGGGTTTGATTACTCAGAGCTATCCAGAGATAATAATTACAGGGTAAGTGACACCATAATGTAGTTATAATTTGCTGAGCTGATGAAGTAGAAGTAAAATATTTCAGTTGTTTATAGAAAACAATGTTCCAAGAGTGGTGTAATGATTTTTTGCATAATTTGCATAATCTTGACAAGAAAGTAAAGCAAAATGTGGAAGAGAAGGTAGGAACAGTATGATAGCAGGTGTTTTACAGGGATTATTATTATGATGTGGTATTACGATTGTGTCTGCCATCAATACATCCTGGAAGGAACTTTTCCTTTATTCTTAACTTTTGGAAAATATTTGAGCTGTGGTTTAAAACATAGGAAGTCAATTGTTATTGATTTGCAGTTCTCAAAGGGAAGCCAAGTTTTTCTTTAAAAAAAAAAAAAAACCTTAAATCTGTTCATTTTGATCTTTTCGAGATGGATCCTTCTAACTCTACTGTAAGGAGTATAAATAAAATTTAATTTATAACCATGCAGTGCATCACTGAGAGTACCAGTATTTTATTTTTTTTAGAACAACTCATTAGCCCTGATACGGATTATTGTCACTTTACACTATGTATTACAGAGATTTTGAGAGACAGTCCTGAAAAATCTAGTCCTCTGACTGTGTTCCAAAGATAAATAAACAAGTTAGGTTACTCATTTACACTGAAATCAGTTAATTTAGGCATTCACTTTAAAAACGTCCCTCTAAATAAGGGGCATCTTTTAAGAAACAGCACATGGTAAGGTGCACCAAACTGCTTATGAGAAATGTAGGTAGTGGTAAATTAGTATTAGTACAGTGGAATTTCAGTGAGTTAACCTCAAAATGTTTTTTTAATCCTTCTGTCTAAATAAGTGGGGCATGTATTTGCAAAATACCGGTTTCCGATAAGTTGTTAAAATGCAAAGTGTCATTACGAATCCTAATAAAAATGAGTGTTAGTCATATTTTTAATCAGTTAGTAGCAAACAGTTCTAACGCTCCAACTAACCATTTTATGATCTTACTAATTTTTTTAACATTTCATAGGCATGCTGATGGGTCAATCAAGTTTTGGGATGCCTCAGCAAGTAAGTGTTTTCAGTAGAGAATTTTTTTTTCTAATCAGCAGGATTTTTCTAAACTTACTGACTTCTCTAATGGAATGTAATTGCAAACTAGTCATTCTCATATTTCCTGCCTCATGTACAGTAAGCAACTCCATATGAAACTTTGATTTTAAGTTAAATAAAACTAACATGATTTCTTAGTTAATTGTTTCAATTTTTTTTAACCACCTCAGTGAAAATCATAAAATTATTGAATGGCTTGGGTTGGAAGGGACCTTAAAGATCACCTAGTTCCAACCCCCCTGCCATGGGCAGGGATGCCACCCACTAGATCAGGTTGCCCAAGGCTCCATCCAACCTGACCTTGAACACTTCCAGGGATGGAGCATCCACAACTTCTCTGGGCAACCTGTTCCAGTGTCACACCCCTCTCTGAGTAAAGAATTTCTTCCAAACGTCTAATCTAAATCTCCCCTCTTTTAGTTTAAAACTGTTTCCTCTTGTCCTGTCACTACCTGCCCATGTAAGAAGTCCATCTCCATCTTTTTTATAAGCCCCCTTTAAGTATTGGGGGGCCGCAATGAGGTCTCCCTGGAGCCTTCTCTTCTCCAAGCTGAACATCCCCAGCTCTCTCAGCCTTTCTTCATAGGAGAGGTGCTCCAGCCCTCTGATCATCTTTGTGGCTTTCCTCTGGACCCTTACTAACAGGTCCACGTCTTTCTTGTGCTGGGGACCAGACCTGGATGCAGCACTCCAAGTGGGGCCTCAGGAGGGCAGAGTAGAGGGGGACAGTCACCTCCCTCAGCCTGCTGGCCATGCCTCTGTTGATGCAATGACAGGCAAATGCATCCCTTTTTAGTATAACTGAATTTCAGTAAGTTATTTCAGTCTAGAGAGAGAGTTGTGTTTATATAATATCAGCTCACTGTAACTTACAGTATCTAAAAATGAGAATTTGAACCAGTAGTAATTTGTGCTAGTAAAATGATTAGGCATTTGTGAAGAAAGGCAGGAGAATAGTAAAATAAAGACTTCTTTGGAGCACTGAATAAGCCATTTTACATTTTTAAAGGATCAGTTGCATCTGATGGTCTACACAGCTAACAGTGAGAAATGCAGTAAGAATTCAAATTAGAATGGACTACATTGAGTTAGATGTTTTAAATCATCTAGTTCTGACTAAACTTACTCTTAGGGCTTAAAAGCTGTCAGAAACAATCTTGGAATCATTGTCAGTTGTCTTTGAAAACTTGTGGAAGACTGGTGAGATTCCAAAATGCTAAGGAGTGTGTGGGTGTGAGAGGGAACAGATGCAATGTATATGTTTAAAAACTGGGAGGAGGAGTATTTGGAATGTTATAGATCTTTAATTTGTTTGAAGAGGGGGGTGGAACCTGGAAGGGGGGAAAAAAAAAGATTGATTCTCTGTGGTTAAAAATTATATTCAGCATAGATCTGTCAAAAGTAGATCCTATTAAAGCCATTTAGTTTCCTTTTAATAACAAGTAAGTCTGTTAAGGGAGAAGCTGCAGATACCCTGTATCTTAATTTTAAACCTTTTTAAAGTTTTCCAACATAGTGTTATGGATGAACTAGGGAAAAGTGATTCAGGTGAAGCTACTGAAATACAGAAGAGGAGAAAGGATAAGTTAGGTTTTCATTAGTATTGGTGTGAAGCATTTGGATGATTGACTAGAGACTGCCTGTGAAGTTTGAAAGCAACACTAAGGCAGTTGCAAGAATGTTGGAAGAAAGAATTGGAATTATAATTGAGAAGAATACTGCTAATTGTTGAATAGCATCTGAGACCCTTTATTTGAATAAAGGATCAAGGAGTTACACTCAGAACTTAATCTGGAAAAGAAAAAATTGGACGTATGTGGGAGTCCAGTGTCAGCACAAACAAAGATCATTGGGGTAAATAAGTGGGCATATCTGTAAAACCAAGATGAAATTATTCTTTCACAGTTTTAAAATGTGGTAAGGCTTCACTAGAACAGTTCTGGGATATGCACTATCAAGAAAAATGTGGATTGATCAGAGGGCAGCATTTTTGAACAATCAGACAGCACAAAAGAAAAATTGGAGGAATAGGGGCTGTTAAGTTTGAGAACGCAGGTAAGAGGCCATGAATTTGAAATACTATAAGGAGAAAGGGAAGGAGCTTCACTTTGTGTGCCATAGGCTGAAGTTGTGGTGTGGCAAATATAACTAGATGTTGCTGGTATAAAGAGAACACTAAGTACAGTTAAACTTGAGAAGCTCTGAGGGTTTAGTTTGTAACGTAAGCTTAGCATATATATGTATATATGGGAAAAGTTTTTGATACTAGCTGATCCTGCGTTGCGCAAGTGTTGCACTGCATGGGCAGTATCATCCCAAATATTCAATTTTTTCTACTCTGCCCTCTTTCGCTGAACACATTGCCTTTCTCTTGTCAAGAGAAATTTCTAAATTAGGAAAACTATTAAGAGAAAAATATCTGGTTAAGTAGAAACTAATTTGTATTTCTTTTGATTTGTTCCTAGTAACATTGCAAGTACTCTATAAGCTAAAAACAGCTAAAGTGTTTGAAAAATCACGGAATAAGGATGACAGGCCAAATACAGACATAGTAGATGAAGATCCATACGCTATTCAGATCATCTCGTGGTGTCCCGAAAGTAGAATGCTGTGCATAGCTGGAGTTTCTGCACATGTCATTATTTACAGGTTCAGCAAGCAGGAAGTGACGACAGAAGTCATTCCGGTAATTCATATAACAATTTTTTTTTTAACTTTATAGGATTTGGCTATAATAAGACTATTTTAGCAATTTAGTTTTTCATTGTTTTTCATTGTGTTAGCAAAATGGGCAAAAAAAATCACCTCAAAACTAGGAGACTTCTTTTTTTCGTGGAAGAAAAGTAATAAATTATGAAAATCAGCAGAAATGAAAATTACACACCAAGACTTTGGTTTTCACTGCCTTTTTCAGGTTTTGCTGCCAATAACAGTTCTTTGTTCTAACTATCAAAGCAAAGTGTGGATCAAAACTTGGTTGCATCAGAGAAAATTTAAACAGAAGTGAGTGAGATATGGAGTCAAGGAATTTTCAAACCTTTTAGTCAGGGAGTTGATGCTATTTTTTGCTTGATTCCTAATAATTACCATTTTTCTTGGCAAAAATTCTCCAGTGTTCAGACCTAGAAGAACGGAAGCATGCCATACATGCCCTAAGGTCAGTTAAGGACTTTGCTGTCACTGTTGGATTCTATGTCACATGCAACGACAAGTTCTATTACAAGAGTTTGAGAAACCCTTTATTAAATCAGACACATATACAACATCACTTATCTGGGTGTATAAGCTGAAAGCTAACTTGAAGCTGGTTAGTTATCAAATATGGTATGGTCTGAGTAAATTATTAATAGTAATGCAGTTCTTCTTTTCCTCTTATTCTTTCCACTTCAGACAAGTCTTAGTAAAGCAGATAATGCATGTTTTCTTCCAGTGTTTACTCATGTGCAAGTACATTCCCTTCTAAGGGAACAGTTTTTTCTAAAGGGTTTTTTTAGAAATCAGCAGTTAACAAGCTGATTCAGTACTAGGAATGTGTTAAAGTTTACTGTGTAGATCTTTATTTCAGTCTGAGTTAAGTTCTGCTTTGCAGATGAGAACAGTAGAAAACTTTCTTTAAACTATGCTACAATTAATACTGATATTGTTGTAGACCCAGCAGAAGAAAATCTGAAATCATGATGAACCCGCCTACTGTTCTTTAAAATGTATAATCTAGCTCAATACAACACTAAATATTGAATTAAGTTCCATGTGTATAGTGCTACTGAATGGGTAGATCAGTCAAGCTGTTCATATTCCTTTGGCTCTTCCTAGTTTTAGCGTTCCTGAACTACATAAAATAAGCCTTCTTCATAACTGAGTGTATTACATGCACAGAGTGACAATTAAATGGGTCTTGTATCCAGTATTTTATTTCTTGTCAGTGTTAAGCAGGAAACTTTTAAATAGTGGGAAATAGGTTAGATTTTCAAGTTTTAGCAATCAGATATTCATCTCAAATAGCTAGTATGACTATTTCTGAAGACAACGTGTGTGTTTAAGTTGCGATATTTGTTAAGCTACTGTTATCTTTAAAAAGATAGAAGAGTCCTGGATGTCACGACGTCACTCTTAGCACTAGTATCTTCAGTTGCACTTCGTTTAATTCATATATAGTTTTTTGGAAGACAGTTTACTGTTTTTTTTGTTGTTTTTGTTTTACTTTACTTTGCAGATGCTGGAAGTACGTCTGTTGTATGAAATAAATGATATTGAATCTCCAGATGGTGAGCAGGTGCCACCTTTACCAACTCCTGGCACAAGTTCCAATCCTCAATCCATTGTTCCCCAATCTCATCCATCTACTAGCAGCAGTTCATCTGATGGACTTCGTGATAATGTCCCATGTTTAAAGTGAGTGTATTCTGTTATGCTTTTGTTGAGTGTGAAACTTTACAAGAATATTTATATGCTGAGAATATATGTACTTCGAAATTATTACAGAAATGTTATTGTCAGTGAAACACTTGTTTGTTAGAGCAATGTTTTCCAAATATCTGAAAGCTAAGTTCTATTTAAAGAAATTGATTCCAATCTTGATTTCTTTAAATGTCCTAATTCTAGCTGATATTAAAAAAAATAAAATCAGGAAAGGATTACCTTACGACTCTGCTCTAAAGTATCAGAATTTATAACATCTATGCCAAAGTTTCCTCAAGCAGGCAGCAAACATTTAAAATAGGAGCAATATAGATTCTTTGAAGTCTTATTGTCCACTGAAATGAATAGGCCACTAAAAACTTTGTGGCTCTCCTTAACTTCAGGCCAAGTATGTTTGAATAAACTTCATCTGTTAGTTATTTGTAAGCATTAACAGGAAACAAACAAATGTTCCATTCTCATGGATCTTCATCTTGCACAATGCCTCATAATGCTCCAGTATAGATCATTGTCTGGTTTCCAGTTTTTAAATTGGGAGGTATTTTTCCTTAAGGGTTTTCTGTGTGTGAACTTTTACTCCTTTGAGAAATCAAAGTTAAAAAGAAGACTTCTACAAGAGTGCATCTTGAGGCCTCTTAGACCATCACCTTTTCATTATAGAATGTACATTGCGCTTCATTTTCAGATGTAAAATTAAGATATGTATGTACCTTTTGTTTTCTGAAGTTTTAAACTCCGCTTTTGGGTTTTAATTCTTAGAGTTCATCCACCCAGAAAAGAACTAATTCTGATGGGTTTACTATTTCTGGGGTGTAGGTTTTGTATCTTATTGATTGTGCTGAACTGTAGAAGTGTTTTGAAGACTGTAAATTCTAAAGAAATGTGGAAAGAATTAAAAAAGGAAAACTACTGTTTTTGTAAAATATTGGCAAAACAAAATATGCATTTGTGAGAATGAATGGCTAAAATAAAAGAAATTCAGGAACTGGAAGAGCTAATGTTCTGTGTACGTTTTTTCAACTTGAGACTTTATGCAGGATGTTCCTAAGTTTGTTCATCAGCATGCAAACAAAATGTTTCCAAGAGCTTCAATTTTTTTCCCTACCACTACTGCCTAAGGCTTGTTTCATGCAGCTGGTCTTACCATCATAATCATTTACCTTGTTTTGAATTTTTTCTCCATATTATCAGCTTTTTGTTTGCATTTATCTCAATACCTTGTGCTTCTGCTTCCCTTTTCAGTACACTTCTTCCATACAAGCCCCTCATTCTTCCGTTCTCTAAACCAGAGTTCTTTTGGGAACTCTGAAAGGAGTTGGTACCACCTTCCTTTTAGACACTGAACACCATGTTCAAGTCAATACAGCATGCTAGTGCTGTTACTCCTTGCTCTGAAGAGGAGAGAAATGAAGGATTTGTGGTCATTGCTCAACTTGTTTTCAATGTGTTAATGAATCAAAAGGTCCCTTAAAAAGAATCGAATGACCAGTTCTGATGTAGTTTTCTGTTTATTTTCTGGTAATTTTTGTGTTTTTGTTGATTTTCTTCGCAATTTTCCAAACTTTCCAAAGTCCAATGTGATACAGAATTCAGTGAATTCTGAGCCTATAAGGAATAGATGGAGACTTTAGAGAGTCATAAAAAGATATGATGTTTTGTTTACTTTGCAGAGTTAAAAATTCTCCTCTTAAGCAGTCTCCAGGCTACCAAATTGAGCTAGTTATCCAACTAGTGTGGGTGAGTGGAGAACCTCCTCAGCAGATAACCAGCTTAGCAGTCAATTCAGCATATGGCCTGTAAGTATATTCTACGCAGTTCTGTTTTTCATTATTCTGTTAAAGTGGTCACTGTTAAAAATAAAGTCAATGTGTGTTCACATGAGCTGTACGGCAACACAAGAGATTCAGTCAGTTTCCTGTGCTTAAAAGATAACTTTTGTTGGATCATGGCAGTTCCTGATGATGCTGATGTCAGAAGCAAATCAGCATCGTTCTTCCTCATGTGTTGTGTGTTGGCGCTGTAGAGCTAAGAGCTTTGGCTTTGTCAGATAGCTTAGCTAAAGCTAAGGCTTTGGCAGATAGGTTGGCAAGTACCATGACAGTGAGCTGCTTTACTCAGTGTCACATGTTTTTTACAAAAGAAGACTTAACACTGCATTCTAAGATAGTAATTTATACATGTTCTTAATTTAGGGCAATTTATTAATAAAATAAGAAAAAATTAGGAAGTCTTAATTCTGAATTGCAAAAATAGCAAAATAGAATTATACTTACATTTAATTAGCATTATCTTTCCTTCCACTTATCTTTTTCCAGAGTAGTTTTTGGAAACTGTAACGGTATTGCCATGGTTGATTACCTCCAGAAGACAGTGCTCTTGAATCTTGGCACTATTGAACTGTACGGCTCCAACGATCCTTATCGTAGGGAGCCACGATCTCCGCGAAAAACTCGGCAACCATCTGGAGGTGAGTAACCCGGAACTTTTTTTAACTAACTGTGCCTATCTTCTGAACTTTTCTGGGCTAATAGTGTCTATTCTTTGAATACAAGTATGCTTTTGCCATTGTGGTTTCATCCTTTCTTCTTGAATGTCATTATTACAGGTTTGTTACTTCATGTTTCCTTCAAAAATATTGCTTAAGGAAATCTTCTGATGCTTAATATCATTACTTATATTTTTAATAATGTAATGTATGTTTTTTTTAAAAAAAAAAAAAAGCAGATGGGAAAACATTTCCTGTGTGTATAGCTTTAAGTTATGAATACTCAATAGATTTATTTAGTTAACTTAATAGCACAGCTTGAAAAAGTCTTAATATCTTGGTATTTCTGATAAACCTAGAATCCATATCACATGTTTGTATAAACCCTCATTAATACTGGCAGATAGCCACTGTATCTGCTGGGATCTTTTTGCGTCTTATTTTAACCTTCGTCTAGAAAGGTCCGTGATAATCTAAAGCATATTTTACTGTGCATGCTGTTATGTTAGTTTCAGAAGAAGCCTTTGATATAAAT